>JANHZT010007318.1:83022-96416 GCA_032468215.1 Stegonotus admiraltiensis | reverse complement strand
CCTCCAGAGGCCAGAAATGGCCTGTTTGCTGACTTCCAGTGGGCCCAGAAGGCCCAAAAAGCAGCTGGCCAGTGCGCACATGTGTGCCAGAGCCCACCAATATGGCTCCGCGTGCCACCTGTGGCACCCGTGCCATAGGTTCGCCATCACGGGGATAGATTATAGGAAAAAAAAGAGGAATATGATATAAGTAGGGACAGATAAAGATATATTTGCACTTATTACAGCTATGAAGAATATCAGAAGCCATTTCTTTATATCTTTTTTTCCCTTTCTTTTCTTTTTTTCCCTTTTCTTGCACTTTTTGGTTTTTATTTTCTTTGTCTTTCTTTTTTATATTTATTTGTACCTTCATGAACTTTATTGTAGGGAAACTGGCTTTCAGGAGGATCTCATTCCAGAGGGCAGGTGCTGCCACAGAAAAGGCATATTTCCTGGATCCCAAAAAATAACACTGTTTACTGGATGGGACCTGGAGTATCCCTATTCAGACTGTTTGTACTGGCCAGGCAAGAACTAGTGGTAACAGGTAAGAAGCAGACTTTGTGCCAGACAACAATCCTATATATGTCTACTCAAATTAAGCAGTATCCAGTGGAAACTACTCTGACTTCAGATATATGTAAATCTCAATGATGATCTATAAATCTTATTCTTGTTTCCATATTAGCATTTAACTATCATGAGAATGCATGGTGCAATCTATATTTTATCTCATATAATCCCAACACATCTTGAACAGGACCAGGAGAAATAACAAAGCAAGTAGGAAGGAACACTGTTCCCCTCTTCCTACTTTTTCTTTTAAATTGGAATATTATTGGTAAATGTTAACTACAAACAGACCAAAATCTGTGTGAAAGTCTAAATAGTGAGGGTTTTTATTTTTTTTAATCTTTGCACAGTAAAAATTTGAATAGTGAAAATTCAGCACAGGAAAAATTCCTAACCAAAACGAAGCCTCATTATTCACACCTATGCAAAATGGTTATCCCAATAAGCAGTGAGGTCAGATCTGCAGGAAAAAAAATGTAATAATTTTTGTTATTGATCAAATGTCTGGTGGTCTTCTCTAGAATATAACATTCGAGAAAAAGACCCTTCTAGGGTTGTCAAGATCTTTAAATATTTCTAGCTAATTATTTTGGGTCCCGTGTGCTTTGTTTGCCTGTTTAAAAGTGTGACTTGCCTGACCCCAACCAAAGAAGCAAAGAAATCCCGTTGTAGATTTTTGTATGGTATTGGTTATCAGAGATTCATAATGCTATAACGTTGGTACTGCTGAAAATGATCGATAAAATCTTATTAAAATGAACAACCCATGCATGTCTAATCCTGCTTCTCCACATGTCATCTAATTACATATATCAATTGCTTTCCCCTGACCCTCACAAAATGTATATAGTTACCAGATTGCCAGGGAACATATAAAAATAGGAAGAAACAGAGCTCCCCCCCCAAGAAAAAAATGATGCCCAAAGTATTAAATATATCAGTCTGGAAGGAGTAAGCCATATCTCAGATGCCTGGGACATATTTGATATTCAATTCCCTTTCTAACCACCTCCCCCTTCCCGCTGCACTCCACTTTAATCACACCCACCATGCAGTGCTTGTAAACTGTACCGATGTCAACTATCCTCTATTTATTACATCTTACACTTTAAATATCACCTCTGACAAACAAAAGAAAAGCAAATGTTCCTAAATTTCCTGAAGGGCTGAAACATCAAGCCCGGATTATTATTGTTTATGTCTCAGCTTTAGCAGCCTCCAATGTCTCCATGGTCTGCTGTGCGCCGTAGCTGGCAATGATGAATGACCATTACGGCAGCTTATTGGAAATGGCTTGATTTATAACCTGTTCTCCCACCTCAGCCTAATGGCTTCATTTCTTTCCTCCAGTGCGTGATGCCACAGCCAAGGTCATTGCGCCAATGGCCTTTTGTTGTTCGTTTGCTGATGACCAGTGTGCCTGAGAGTCCACACGAAGCAGGGGGTGGGGGAGGGAAGGAAAAGGAGCCAACCTTTACATTTTATCTCCCCCCCTCCCTGACTTCCACCCCCTGATAACTGCAGGAGAACACTAGATTAAATGCTGTCTTCTTTTCTTTTTCTGTTTTGCTTTCCTTCCCTTCCTCGCCAGACAAGGCCCTGCTTTATGAGCCACACTGGGAAAGTCTATTACTCACATCTACTTTAAATGACCAGCATCAAATATATACAGCTCCCATTAAAGCTGAGATCAATAAAAATGCCATTAAGATAGTAAAAGTTGCTGATATTAGTGAAGCCCCCAAACAAAATATTTGATTTTCTTTCAGGTTGTTAGTGAGATGGAATACGAACTCATAGGAGAAAGGGAGAGAAGGGGCCATGCCTGTGGTCAATAATTTATCTCTGAGATTCATTCAGCCTCTCACCCAATATTTCCCTCCTGTCTATTGATTCCTCATCATTATTTGTCATAAGCTGTCCTAACTCAAGGAGAAAATATGCCCTGTGTGTCCAAGGGGAGTCATACCTGAAGAAATAGAAAGGAATTTCATTAAAAGCAAGAAAGGACAGCCTTGGCTTTGAGAATCTCCAGGAGCAAATTGCTAGGGAGAGGAGGCAACTGTGCAGATGTCTATATATGGTGCATGGGGATTAGACAGCACCATGGCAGAGAGTTCCCTCACCTTTGAAAACCCAAGGATCATGACTTTCATAGCTTTCTTTAATTGTGAGTGACAATGGACCATTTGAGGATCAGAGCAGAAGAATTCTATGGAGGAGAATGGAGACGCTTCCAGATTCTGACCAATCCTGAATGACCCTGATAATGAAAGAAAAAGAAAAAGAAAAGGCTAAATTGTTCATATTCTTTTTTTTTCTTTCATGTAAAAAGATACGTATGTAGATGCCGGGTTGATTATGAACAGTAACTCTAAGTTTATCATCATTTGGATTTGTAATTGAGGTGTAGGAGGTTGCTAGATCCAAATCTGAGGCTTCTTAGAAAAAATATAACAGAATAACAGAGTTGGAAGGGACCTTGGAGGCCTTCTAGTCCAACCCCCTGCTGAGGCAGGAAACCCTATGCCATTTCAGACAAATGGTTGTCCAATCTCTTCTTAAAAACTTCCAATGTTGGAGCATTCACAACTTCTGGAGGCAAGTTGTTCCACTGATTAATTGTTCTAACTGTCAGAAAATTTCTCCTTGGTTCTAAGTTGCTTCTCTCCTTGATTAGTTTCCATCCATTGCTTCTCACAGCATACTCCAGTTTATCCCTTACTGCATTTGAGCATTCGAGGTGCCTGCTATCCTAATTCAGAGAACTAAATTACAGTGGGGGGGAGGGAATGACTTCTAAATCCCTTGCCTTTTTCACATATGCTGTTGCTGACACTTCAAAGTCATTAGCATATTATCCACTTATTGTTCCTTTTATATAACCATTATCAATCTTGCTGAGGGAGAAAAACATGAAGTTTGAAATTCTAGAGTCATCTGCCTGAGGTAAAGTCACACTGAACTCAGTGGGTGTTATTTCTGCAGGGATATGTACAGAATTGCACTATAAATCAAAACCAAAATATGTTTTCCCAGTGAATGACATACGGGAATGGCCTTTTACGCATTTACCTCTCAACATTTGTTGTCTTAATTAAGAGACAAACATACATGAATATGGGTGGCATACAGTAATATGTATATAGAGAAGAAATTAATGTATGGCCATGAGTTTGACCTTGGTGAAAGAATAGCTTTGCTATTCTGGGTTACTGTTTAAAATATTTATTTAATTAATTAACTTCTATCCCACTGTAATCATAACTGATGGTCTTGTAAACTAATAATCCACTCATGATGGATGTTTTAATTATTATTTAAATTTGTATACCACTAAATTATTCAGACTCTCAATAGCTTAGAACAAAATGAAATGAAATCAAAGAGCCACGGTAAAGAAAAACAATTACAATGAAAAAGCCACCATAAGAAAAAAATAATTGTCCTCATTGTTGTTCTTAGTGTTCACCCTGCATGATTACAAGGTTTTGTACTGCCCCTGCCTAATTTATAGCAAAACTGATAGCAAAGCTATCAATGCATGATGCCATGAGGGCTTTTATTTACTAGCTGGCTTTTTGGAGAGCCTGATGCTGATTTGGTAAGAAAAAAAGAAAGAAAGAGATAAATCTTATCTAACCCAATAACGCCAACAAGTACACACACAGAGAATTAGAGGTGCCCTTACATGCTCTTCCTCCAATGTGATATATGCCATCGTCTGCCAGCAATGCCCCTCTGGATTCTATGGAGGACAAGCCGGACAAACTTTGTGCAAAAGAATTAATGCACACAAATTTGACATGAGGAGTCAGAACAAGGACAAAGTGGCATCAGAGCATTTCAGCCTCCCCAAACACTCCATAGCAGTCCTCAAAGTGACAGTTTTGGAAAAGTGGGACTTTAACATACCATCAAGAAAGAAATTGTTGAACACACACACACCAAAAGGCTTCAGACAATCTCCAAAGGTCTCAACAAACACCATGGGTTTTTTAAGTTATAATTGTTATTTGAAAAGATATTTGTAATCTGTCTCACATAAAACCCGCATCTAAATAGCTAACCTGTCTTCCTCTCCTTTCCCCCCCCACTTCACCCCTAGTTTAAATCTTACATCAACCTCCCTACTCCATGCATATGATGAAGTGATCTGCAGCTCCTAAAAACTTATGCCTTTTAATAAAATGTGTCAGTTGGAAAAGAGTCTACCAAATTTCTGATTTCCAAACACCCAGACCAAGTTTTAGAATCAAAACCAACAATAACAGTGGCAATGAAAATATAATAATCTATTTTTAAAAAACCCTATCAGGTTATAATAGTGGGGATAATCAAACCTCAAAAACCTTCCAGAAGAACTTAAACTTCCAAAAGGTCATCACCAATGCAGCCAATGTAGCAATGCACAGGGCCCTTGATTGAAGAGCAGTACTTCCTAGCCTCAGCCTCTTTACCTTGTGAAAATGGGATATCACTAGAAGCTTCTCTTGGGAGGACCTGAAACTTGACTCCTGAATGGCCCTATAAGATTATCGTATTCACTATTTGAATGGGGACTTTGAAAAACAAGAGTCTTGATCACATACAAAAACATTTGCCAATTCCTTCAGATATTCAAATAAATATGTTTTGGTAATGATGAAGGCTCATCACTGTCCCACAGACATTCATACAATTAAGCTACCAACTTTCCTAAGTCCTATGACCCACAGCTTTGTCTAACTGACTCACAAAATTTTTATCTGTGTCTGGGAACAAATGTTACGTTACCAATTCTCATTCTCTCTCTCCCTCTCTCTCTCCCCCCCTCTCTCTCTCCCTCTCTCTTATATTAAGTAATTGTTTAATCTTTGTGTGACCAACTCCAAAAAGAAATAAAAGCATGGCTTGCATTGTGCTTCTGACAGTGTTCTTTTTTAATTGTATATTGTGAATATATGAGTGGGCTGTATTATGATCATAAAATAAAGTATCTTGGTGGCTAATTACATTAAATACTGTCCCTTGGATATCTATATCTATCAATAGATATTATTGGAAATAAATATTTTAGGATGTTATTTTAGACAAAGCCTCAACATTAATACAATTCATTTTTTTCCATTGCTTAGAATCAAATAGTTGCTTTGGAAAGATTAAAAACCAGGATATGATAATGATATCTATTTCATGATAACCAAAGCTATACAATGGAAAAATGTATGAGTTTATAGACTCAAATTCACTTCTTAATTCTAGTGGATGATATTCTGGGTCTGTGACATATAAACTATGGAGAACTACTCCAGTTTGACATACCATCTCAAATATTAAAATCCAATCTTCATGGATGACCTAGGTGTAAATTTCTTATATCATTCTGAATAGTAAAGTCAGCCTTGGCACATCTTTCATCTAAATCTAAATTAATGGTTAAATTGTAGCCATTTTGATCCAAAATGTAGAACTTTAACTTTCTCACATCTCTCACGTAATTTAATCTGATTTATGAAGGAATATAATTTGTTTTGTGTTGTAAAGGTGAATCTGGGATTCTTCCATCAGCTTGTGAACTCCTGGACATTCCTTAAATGAACTGGCTGCACATAATGAATGAATTAGGTGACTAGAGAAACACATCTAATAAACAAAACAAGCTAACACTTTCAGTGTCAAATGAACTTTCATTAGGAAGGCAATCAGAGTAACATGAGTGAAAGAAATAAATCAAGCAATGCTAAAGAGAGCATTTCCTCTGAGGCATCAATTTCCTCTAGAGACAGGAGGCAGGACATTGTGTAATGCCAAATTCAATATACATATAGACACACACTGGCCCATCTTTCTCTCCGTATATTTCTGCCTGTATGTGTATTGTATGCACACACACACACACACACTCTTTAAAACTACAGTTTACCTCCCTGAATTCCATTGGTTAGATTGGCAAGGAAAATAAAGGGAAGTGAATCCTCATATTAAATTCTATTACATTGTGCTGGAAGTGATTCTGTTGCTAGACTTCCATATTTCTTTTTACTGCAATAATCCATAGCATTATTCATATAATTAGTATAACAATAGATATTATTATGAGTGTATCTGACAGTGCAAATACACCATTAGCTTGCTCCCCCTAAGAAACCCACAAGATATTGAACATATAAGGTTACTTCTAGTTTTATCCTCAGCTTTGGATATTTCAGTGGAAGATGCCTCTGAACATAAAACATTTATTTTGCTATCATGATTAATAAGTATTACTATAGCCTTATGTTACATGATGACTTACAGAAAGGATTTGGATCAGTTCTGAAATTCAATTTTTTTTACTACTGGTTCTGTGGGCGTGGCTTGGTGGGCATGGTATGGCTTGGTGGGTGTGGCTTGGTGGGCATGGCAGGGGAAGGATACTGCAAAATCTCCATTCCCCCCCACTCCCGGGGGAAGGATATTGCAAAATCTCCATTCCCACCCCACTCTGGGGCCAGTCAGAGGTGGCATTCACCGGTTCTCTGAGCTACTCAAAATTTCCACTACCGGTTCTCCAGAACTTGTCAGAACCTGCTGGATTTCACCCCTGATTTGGATCCCTTCAGAAGTATGAGCTACCACTCTAATTATTGGAGTAACAGTGTTGACTGAAGCTGGTGCGACTTATAAACCAACCAACCAGAAAGAATATATTGGCAAAGGTGACTTTACTTTCTAATTTAGGTTACCTTTATCAATTCAAGCTGTGCTGTGCTGTGCTGTTAATATTTACTATTCTTCACTGTAACAGTGGAAATGTCTACACCTATATTTCCTACTGCTGTGATTTTAAAACCATCCACAATTTCTAACCAAAAAATCTTCAACAGGCTGGAATTTTGAAGAGAATGGCTATGGGAAAAAGAGTTTTCAAATTATCCCAGTTTTGCTATCATACAGTGAAATGATACATTTTCTTTTTTGAAAGAAGAAAAGAGAGGAGGAAGAGGAGAAGGATTAACAATATTATTGAAAGTTACTTGCTTGAAAAAAAGATTCTTTCTTCCCATTATATCCCAAATAGTGATTGGAATCAATATATCAGGAAATGTTTCTATTTCTGACTTGTGTTTGGACTTTTAATCTGTTTGCTTTGTTTTCATCTGAGCAACCATACTCTAAATGTCTTAGTTTGCCCCCTCTGTGATACATGATATAGAAATAAGCCACTTGGTTAGTTTCTGTTGTGAAAATATGCCATTAGTTTTCTTCAACTTTGGTTTCTCAATCTGGTATCACTGGCAAAGTATCTCTTTTCCTATGATACGTTGCATTGGTTTTTACAGCCATCAACATGTATCTCAATAGATTGAGCTATGTTTATATTGTTTATGTGTTCTGGAACAATTCCTAATAAAAATATTTGAAGTTTCAGTTCAAATGTTATTTTTAGAAGTTTTTTTATATAATGCTATATATTTCTTTCCGATACTTTTGATTTTGTTTCCATACCACCACCTGTGATCAAATGTTCTTCTTTACTTTGGCATTTCCAACATGTTGTGTTATTTTATTTTTTTTAAAAAAAGCATTCATGGAATTATGTACCATCTGTAGAACATGTTATACCAATTTTACCTTAGGTTATCACATGAGGAAAATTTTATAGGGTTTTTCCATAATTCCTCCCATTATTGCATTATTATTCTTTCTTTAAGATTTGGCAACCACTTTATCATACAAATCTTGACTTGTTCTGTCTCCATTTATATTTAATATTTTGTTAAAAATATTTTAATATTTTGTATATTCATCCCAGCTTTAATTGTGTATAAGTTTCAGATTCTGTCGTTTTGTTAAGCTCCCTCCTTCTTTCTCAGGATCCCTTTTTATTCTTCCAGCAGTTTTTAAATGTATCAATCATGGTAGATTCCTGCCCTCATGGGATAATTCTTGCTTTGTCTTTAATCTATTTCTGAAGTCTTAAGGCACCCTATCTAGATATGTAATTATACTTCTCTAGCTGTAGTTATCCCCAGAACAGAAGATGAGACTAATATTGAAATATGTGTATTTTTAGATGTAAATATCAGAGAAGTCACTCACTATCTTTTTTCCCCCACTACCACCATTCTTCTTAAAATAACACCCTTCCCAAATAGGCTTTTCAATCTGTTTTAAACACATTTGCAAACGTAGCACATGAATATCCCTTGCTGTTAAAAACCAGTACATAAAAACCACAGCATCCACAGAAAAAAGAAGAGTAATTTCTTCTTCTTCTTTTTTTCCTTAAGGAATTTAGCAGAACAACAAAAGCAAGACAAAATTGGTTTAAGCACTTTCTCATTTCTTGGCTAGAAGCAAGGCCCTAGGAGGAATAAGGAGCTTTTGTCAAGCTTCAGGCAGTCAAAGGAACAGCTAATATAAGAACATGAGACTATAAAGTAGCAGCAGGACCTTGGATAGTTCCAAGTGGACAAATTGTTGGACAAGAACTGGCATTATATCCTTATACTTGCTTCTGTCTTGATTATCTATCCAATGCCCCATTTCACTGAGGATAGAAATTGAAAGGGAAAGCCCATAGTTTCATAGCCTCTCAAATAAGCCCAGCTGTTCCTAGGTGATGGGTGGAGAATGGAATCCTGGGAACCAAAGATTGGGCTCCTTAACTGATTTCTGGCAAGACAGTTCATTTTGTTCCAAAAATTCATGCCTACTTTTATTGGTTAATTTCTGATTATAAATATAGATTTGAGAACGAGATAACGAAATTCTGCACACGCACCATTCACCTAAAAGTGGAATCTTAAGATTTATATGTAGTTTCTTAAAGTACGCAATCTACTCCATGATACAAGTGAACTCATATAAAAAAGTTAGACAAATAAAACCCAAACAAAACATGTGGCATTGAGTTCCAAAAAGAATCTAGAAAAGCTTCATTTTTCTGAAAGACATTCAGTGTTGGAGATGAAATCACTTCAAATAAGGCCACAAAGGCCATCCTGGCCAATGCTTCCACCTACTGACCTAGCAGAAGCTGCAAGTCCAGAAGGACCCCCCAAGTCATAAATGTGCTCCTTCGAGGCAATATCCCTCCATTCAGAGACAAAACACGAGTTGTAGAATAACTCTGATATACAAACAGCAACTTTGTCTTGCTGTTCTCTTCCATCCAGACCTGAACAACCTTCAGCCACTGGGATAGGACTTAGGGTGTACATCTTTTAAGATTTTGGCACATCTTTTAAGATTTGAAGGCACAAATACTATTGTCCAACTAAGACAGCTTTGCAGTCATAGTCTAGCCTTATATCTAGTAGAATAATTTCTTGTGGAACTTGATAGAGCAGATTGTGATTGAATTCTGGAGGCAATTCTGAATTGCTGATTTTTTTTTTCTGAATTCTGAATTTTTTCAAAGAAACTAAACTGAATTAGTTTTCAGAAGATGATTTCACATGAATTGTTTAGTTATTTCACTAGATATTGTATTGTGTTGTATTGCATTGTATTTATACTTTATAGTACTAGAGGGCACGAAGGTTCAGCAGTTAAAGTTGCTGAACTTGTCAGCTGGAAAGCTAACAGCCCGACTTCAAGACCTGAGTGCTGCACAACAGGGTGAAGTCCCATTCCTATCCTATCTCCTGTCCACCCAACACAGGAGCACAGCACCCCAACACAGGGGTGTCAAACTCACATCATCATGGTGGTGTCACATGACATATTAGGATTTTTGCCTCTTCACTAAACCAGGCGTGGGCGTGGCCAGCATGTGATGCATCTGGTGCACGGGCCAGGAGTTTGGCAGCCCTGACTTAGCAGTTCCAAAGCAGGCAAATGCGAGTAGATTAATAGGTACCACTTTGATGGGAAGGTAAGAACATTCTGTGTGCCTCAGTGTATAGCCCAGTTGTCCACATGACCATGGAAAATGTCTTTGGACAACACTGGCTCCCTCGGCTAAGAAACACAGATGAGCACACACACCCCTAGAGCCAGACACGACTGGACAGGGAAACCTTTACATTTTATTACTACACAAATCTGTCTGCATCAATGTATAATATAAATCTAGACAACAGGTAGATTAGTTGGAATTGTTCATTCTGCTCCTTTCATACAGCCTTTTCCACTATATTGGCTTTTTTTAAAAAGGAGACAACATGAAATTGTTCTATGTCTATTAATCAGCCTACTATGTTGCAGGCCTGGACTTTTTAAAAAGTAGAGTATTCCAGTACATGGAGAGAGTCTACATAGTCTGCATAGGCACACAGCCAAAGCACTGAGACATAGGAAAATATGATCCTGTTTTCATTCAAGTGTTTAGTCTTAAAAATTTGGAAATCTGTTAGTGTGGAAAAATTTAAAGGTCATCTAAAGGATAAAAAGAATTGGCAGAATTATAGTTTCAGTTCAATAAAATTTTGATAGTATATGAATGTGCACACTGTTGCCTACCTTCGTTTTAGGGTTTTAGACTAAACTGAAACTAAGAGTATTTGAAATCAATGGATCTTAATTGCAATTTATACTGCAATCCCAAGGGAAGGTCATTTGAAGCACCTTCCTTTGGCTAGGTTGGGTTGGTTTTTTTGTTTTTTGTTTTGCTTTTATGACAATGTATAGAAAATAAATATTAAGGGTTCCTCTAAATATTCACTTATTCAGAAGTAAACTCCACGTTTAGGAATTGGAACCTAAATTACTATGACTGGTGAATCAGAACTGCTGAGAATTTCTTCGTTCACAAGGAAAGTTCAGTATGCACTAATTACTAGCTACATGGTTGTGTTTATTGCATAGCAAGAGAACAGAGACTATTATTTTGCTGGATGGAAAATAAGTTATTCCTATCATGTACTGGTAGGATCTTTCGGGTCCCTCCCAATTTGATCATTCCAGGATACCTCCTGCAGCTGATTACCCAAAGTCCATATACGGTCCTAGAGATGTTCTTATTTGGTTAATTACACCTTGTATCCACTTTGAGTCAAATCACAATTCAAAGCTCTGTGGAAAATCAAAGAGGGTGTAACCTGGTCCGTCTTTTGAGTTTCAGGCAGATTTCTTTTGGGAAGGAGATGGGAATTACTCTGTCATTTCTGAATCATGGAAGGGGAATAAAAAGAGAACGTAATCTCAACATTTGCTTTCCCAGTTGTGCCTTACTGCAAGGAGAACTGATAAAGATTACTGCATTAAATCTACAGTGCAAAGGCCTAATTATGGCTAACATACAGTGCCTAAATTTGTATTACCATTGATGTACATCCTAGCTTTTCCCCACTGTTTCACACACAGCCTCCTTTTTGGCTGCCTAAGCAGAAAAGCCATGTCGACTCAGAGATCATCTGTTTCCCTGATGAATTCAAAAGGCTTGGCATGCAAAAACTGACTCACTGGACTCATTTTTCATAACTCAGATTGGGCTTGAGCTCTGACCAGACAGAGGTGAAAGCAGATGTTTCTCTTTGGCCATGATGCTTGGCGTCTTGAGGAACTAAGGCATGTTGAAATGGCCCCCCTGGATATTCCCTGAAATATGCTGTTTGCAAATCTTGGAAATAGGGCTGGTGAGAAAATAAAATGCAAAGGGAGCTAATTGTGACATTCGCTGAGCTGTGTGTTCTTCGTGGCCTGTTCCAGCGCACTTATCTTCCTTTCGCTCATTATCTTGTTTGCTATGTGTGGCTGAATAAGCGTATAACCTCTAAGGCCTTGGAGCAGATCATTAGGAGTTACTGATTAACACTATGTTTCAGTAGCAGATCCTGAGTTCCTCTTTTTACAAACTGAAGGGGTCTGGCTTTATGATTTTTTAATTAGAGTGTAAATATTGCAGCACCATAAACTGCTTGATTGATTGCTGATGGGTAAGGAAGTTTGCACTTTGGAATAAGGACACTGGGAGGCCTTATATCTGCTGTTTTCGCAGTGTAGCCGTTGGCAGTTCATGAAGCTTTGGCTTCATTATCTACAGCTTATCTACAGCTTTTCTCAGTCTATATTTTGATCAATAACATTTGCAAAATATCTTTTTTAAAGTAAAAAAAATGTTAATAATAAAACCTGGCTTTATCAACTTGGCTAACTCTTCTGCTTCTAGCAATACCTTTTTACAAGAGAGAAGCTACCATTTGCCTCCACTAAGACTGAAAATGAATGCAATCAAAAGCAACTAGTTTATTAAAATAAATGCTATTTCTCAGTGTCAACACTTGGCTTATACTTGCAAGCTAAGTTTATAGATCTTTACCCTGAGAAGGGCAAGATTATGGACTTTCCCTGGCAATTATTAAGATATGCAAATTAAGGAATCCATTTTTCTCCTCTAATTAGAAAAAAATCTAGAAAGTTCTCAGAAATCATTTCCAGAAGAGCCATTTGTAGACACCAAAGGGGAGCAATTAGAATGTTTTGAAAAACAGCCAGTGCCAGCGTATCTTCAGAGGAATGCTGCTTGTACTGCATTAACATGGTCACACCTGATATGTTTATGTTCCTAACCAATATTATGTATTCTACCATCAGCACGAGCAGACCTTATCCATGCATCTGTAAATATATTAAAAAGCCCAAAAGAACACTAGCAATAGCATTTAGACTTATATAATGCTTCATGGTGCTTTACAGCCCCTTTTACAATGTTAAGCTTATTGCCTCTAACAATCTGGGTCCTCATTTTACCGACCTCAGAAGGATGGAAGGCTGTGTCAACCTTGAGCCGGTCAGGATCGAACTCCTGGCAATGAACAGAGTCAGCCTGCAATACATCCATCCTAATCATTGCGCCCCACACTGTCTCCTCATTTAATCCTTCTCAGAGCTGAACCAATTTGTCAAGCACTGTTGTTATTCTAATGCAG
>JANHZT010007318.1:2508-14640 GCA_032468215.1 Stegonotus admiraltiensis | reverse complement strand
CCACATCACATGCTGGTTTTTTTTTTCACAAAAGTAAATGAATTTCAGTCCCCTAGAGAATTATTCAGATTTGTCTTCCTCTAGAAAAAAGAGAAAGAGCAATCTCAAAAGCAAAAACTCTTGTTCCGATGCAACAGAACCTCCTTCCGGAGGCATTCCTTGACTATTTGGACTGAAAGCAAAATGAGACACCACCTTTCATGCCAATCTTTAGATGTTGTGAGCTCTTGGCATATACCAAGGTCAGCTTTCAGTGAGATATTCTTTTACATACCAAGATATCCATTATCTCCAAATATATGGAATGAATCACTGCAGAATAGAAATAGAAAACATAAGCTAAAGTAATATTAATAAGCATTTTTGGCAAGGAAACTTTTATCCTCTGATACAGGGTTATCTCTTTAGCTCCACTCCTCTCCTCCCACTTAGCGTTGTTAAGATCCATAATTCCTTCACAAGACTTAGCTCTTGTTCACTTAGGTCTTGTTAAAAGTATCATGATCTCAGACCAAATCATTTGCCCTTCAGAATTTTATATATTTCAATGGAAATTTGAGAGATTGTATTCACTTACTTTATAATGGGACTAGACTTTTCTTTTCTTTTTTTTCAGGAATGTGTATACCACCAATATTCCTGACACCTAGCCATCCTATTGCCCAAGTCTTTTGATCGAATAATTGAAAGGAAAGAAAGTTTACCTCACCTTGTTAGTTGTGATGATGATGATGATGATGATGATGATGATGATGATGATGATTCCAGCTGCCTCCAAAATAAATCTGGATGGCTTACACTTAAAAACAGTAAGACAAAAAATCCCCATATGCATCTGGACAAACTGCACTCTATAAACACAACCAACAGGGGCTTCACAAACAACCTACCCCAAGGCCTGGGAGAATAGTCAAGCTTTTAAACACTTCCAGAACATTCTTAAGATGGGAAGATGCCAGCAGCTGAGAATGAGGAGGCAGATAGAGCATGCTCTTTTTGAGCAACAGATAAGCAAAGATAATGTCTCAGCTAGGAGTAAAAAAAATTATTCCTTTGCCCATTCCTCAACTTTCACCAAACATTTCCCACCCCGCAAAGTAGTTTGTTTTTTTTTAAAGGTAAATTGAAAGTCTCCTCATCTATTTACAGTATCATGTCTCCTGGGATGAAAATGTTTACACTTTCCCCTTGATCCTGTTTGGTCACTTCAGGGGGATAGAAGCAGGAAGTCAGGCTCAGTCAGCTGTCCCCTTCATTGGCTGCACAGATTACACTGTGTAAACAATCACTAAAATATACAAGCACCTCTAATTATTGCTGCAAACAGAAGTTACTGCAGCAATAGAAACAAAGAACCAATTGTAACAGAAAGGACATAGTAATGTTGTCAACTGAGTGCTAAGAAGCTCCATCTTCTCTGTTAAAAGATTGGAGCCTATTATCTAATAATGCTCTCTGATTTCAACTCTTGTGGCATCAGATAGAGCACAGATTTCACATAGTATATTTAGTTTGGTATTTTTAGTATAGATCCAGAAGGCAAACAGGCAAACAATCAAAAACCAGACATCAGAATGTTTTCCTCTTGCACAAAAGTTTCCCCTTCCCTCATCAGTTGAACCTGAATCAGAAGACTTCAGCAACAACTTGCTATTTAAACAAAAGGTACCGGTAGGTGAAGTATGAAATTTGCAGGCATTAGATATGAAAATGATCATCAACATATATGGTTTTAAATGGAGAGTGCCTACAATAAATGGCAATTCTCAACCCCCCCTTGACTGATTATTTTTTAAAAGCTTCTGTATATATTAAAATCATTTCTATATTTCTGCAAAGGGTCTTTGCAAAGGGAGAAATTTCTGAAGAAACCAACCATCAATAGTTACTAGTTTCACTGTCTGTTGTCCATTTCTTGAAATGCAGACAAAATACCAAGTATTTTGAGAGCTCTTGTTCTCATGGCGTGCTTGAAAACTTTCTGACTACATATCCCTTTCATCTAATTCAGAATCATTTTATATTCTTACATAGGAACTACCTTACAACTACAATACATGCAGGGACCTTCCCTTCCCTTTTCTTGATTCAAATATTAAATATAAGTTGAGATCTGAAACTTCCATGTAGACAGGCTATTTTTGTGGTCATAAGTGAAAAAAGAATGTTATGCACTATGCACTCTGGTAAATTGATTTTCTTTGAAGGAGATTAGTGAAAACTTGACATATTCTGATATATTACATAGATGTCATGCATCACATAGAAATTTAGATTTCTAAATCAGCTACTAATGCCATTCCAAAGAATTCTCACAGAAAACAATTTAATCTTTATGAGTGTATTTCATATTGAGTTCCAGAACTAATAATCCTTTCTTTTGATTTGGGGGGCAATTGGATTAGGTCTGAGTGGATCTTCAAAGAGGCACTTTGTTTTAGCAACCATTCAGCCCCTTCTTTGAAATCAAGTGGTGCTCCACTTCTAAGGAATATAGTAGTTCCCCTGTTTCAATTCATCTACCAACAGGAGTTTCTGTGAGTGTTCTCTGAAGTGGAGTAATACACTTCTGAAGGCTCTTCACTTCCTTGAGGAAGCACGATGTTTGTTTGTGAGGTAAAGAGCCTCACCAAGGCAAAATAAGATATCGTCATTTGTTTAGATAATTTCAGAAAAGTCAGGTAAGATCTAGTCCTATGATGGTGAACCTATGGCACGTGTGCCACAGGTGGCATGCAAAGCCCTCTCTGTGGACATGCGAGCTTTCCCCCCAGCTCAGCTTCACCGCGCATACACATGTGCCTCCCGCCAGTCAGCTGATTTTTGGGTCTCTGCCACGCATGCGCAGGGGGCGAGCACATGTGAGAGGCATGCATGCATGTGCATGGGGGTCATGCGCACACATGTGTGGGCTCATGCACACATGTGTGGGGTCACATGTTCATCTTCAGGGGAGTACAGAGGGGGCATGCGTGCATGCATGAGGGCAGGGGGAGCATGGGGGGTTGCACACGCATGAGTGGGGGGAGGTCACATATGCATGTATGGGGGGGTCAGCTGCGCATTGCATTATGGGTGTGGGCACATGCGCGTGCTATCGGCACACAATGAAAAAAAGGTTAGCCATCAGTGATCTAGTCAGATCCAAATCCTTAGGAAGGAGGAGTAAGAAATTAAAAAAAATCCATTAAAATCTTGCTATACTTAAATGTTAACAATACTCCAAGGTTACTTGTTCTCTGGCAAAAACCTAAGCAAGGTTCTAAGAGTCCCTATAAAGTTTGTCACCAGATTATCATTTTTTTTTTCATGTCACTGAAGGGGAAATTATTGCATACATAGAGAAAAATAAAATTTGGAATAATTACAATCTGTTACTGGAGACAGATTAGGAAGATAAATTGTCAGGAATTGAACCTGACTTGATGGTACTTAATTAGCTAATACTAACAATGTTGAATCCAAAAGGAATTTAACCAACTTAATTATGTTCTAGTCGTATCCAATTTTTTGTTCTGTTTCCTAGACATATTTATTACTCCCTGCACATTTTTTCAAGGGTCAAGTGTGGTTCAAAAAAGATTATACTGCATATTCTTGAGTTGGACTAATTCTGAATGCATTAGAAGACAAACATTTTGAATTGGCTTAAGACAGTTGCAGTACATTCTTCACAAATCACCTATATGTTATTGTCAATGGAATTTTCTCTCTTTGTTCTATTCTCATATGTTCCTTACTAAGCAAGATCATTTCCATAATTTCATTTGGATAAAGGCCAAAATTCTTGGATTCAGATTACAGGGAGACCCTTCTTAAGTTATATATGAATTAAGTCAGAGGGCAATTTGCTACCTTTGAATGCTGTGGGCTTCAGATTCCATAAACTTTAGGAGTTGTAGCCACTTTAGTCCAAACTATGAAAAATGTCTACAATTATCAATGATATTAATCCAGTATTTCTCTTTTTCATGATTGTGCACCAATTCAACATCGCAAACATTTTAGGCAATGCTATGTTAGCATAGTGAATGTTTTTAGAGAAATTCAGAGAGAAATTTAGTAAAATTGTATATAATTTTTTAAAATATATATTCAAATATGTATTTGAAGCTTTGAATGAGTTATTCTTCAGAGATCTTGTACAAACTCAGTTGGAGAAGCCATAATATCTTTCCATGCATTTCTGATATTTCTGAATTTTCATAATGTTGTAAAATTAACAGGGATTCAAAAGGAAGAATATTTTACAGCTATTTCCTGAACCTAAAGGAAATTTTAAAAGTTCCTTTAAAAGGCCTTAATTTAACAAAATAATTAGACAAGCAACTCCATACCTGATACTTTAAAAATATGGGGAGGATCTTCTGTCTAACAAGCCTCTGATGATCTGTCATGTTAATGCATCATAATGACAACATAGATGAAGTCTTAGGATCTTAATTACTGAGATATTTCTCTTGTGCATATTTGTGCATGTTTAAGATAAAACAGTTTGAAAAAACAAAAATAAAGTAGCAAGGAAGCCTTTAAGATTTTTTTAAAATTTTAAAGGTCAACTAACAAAATCAATGGGCAAGAAAAAATTATTTCAAAGGTCTTTAAATATTTTGGCCTGTCTTTTAGAGTTGGGTGCTTCTTAACTTGAGAAGCTATCTCCTGCCTTATGCTCCACAAATATATATGAATCAGCTTGCCTGAGATAGAGATAGTAAAGACACATGGAAACATTTCTGGTGTGCTAATGACAAACATTTTTCAGAACAAGTATTAGAGACCAATGTCTTGGAAACACTGTCCTGGGATTCTATACCATACAAGGCATATACAAAAAGAGGAGATGGTCAAAGAACACTTCTTTTGGCAGATCCAGAAGAAGATGGAGAGACAACATCAAATGCACTCTACTACAACAGCATCAAATAACAATGGTTGTGGCCACCAGAGCTGCAAGACTTTTTCATCTCCTTAAACATCCAGTGTTAAAAGAGGACGTAACGAAGAACTGTTAGAGATGACCCATGTATCTGGATAGATGATTTTTGAAAAAACATGGAATGTAGATTCTTTTATATTTTCACTTGGAACTTGCCACATAAAATTAGCATGCTATAAATTTTTGGAGAAGAGTAGAAAATATGTCCAAATACATACTTGCATACTCTTCCTTCTGTAGAAAACTCCCATTTTTGAACTATTTAAAAGTTAGAACTGCAGTCAAAAAAGTGCTTTTTCAAAAGGCAACTGGACTTCCTTTTTTTTTTCTTGAAGATGTTTCGCTTCTCATCCAAGAAGCATCCTCAGTTTTCAGAAAGGAAGAAAGTCTACCTGCCTTTTGAAAAAGCAACTTTGGGACAACTATGAATCTCCATAGACATTTAGAGTTGCAATATGCACTCTAGTCCATTATTACAACAATTTAATGGCCCGTTATTATCATGGGATAAGCCTAAGCATGGCTAGGCTAGGCAAATATACACTCCCCTTCTCTTAAATAGCTGCAAGGAATCTGTGAGAATTGTGACAATTAGCTCATCCTAACCAAGAAGAATTAGGCAATCTGAAGAAAAATTATCATGATCTTCATCATCAGAGTTCCAGGCCCCTTTAAAAGTATATGATGATAAACCCATAACAAGCTGTCTCATATATAAAAAGCACAGTAAGTTGCAGGGCATAATTAATTAGTATGTTATTACTTGGTTGCATGCAATTAACATACTATTAATTCAAATTATATGTAAATGGGATAGAATATGCTTCTAGGACAATAGAACAGATTCTGAAATTGTTTCCATCAATTAAGAACAAAACATTTACCCAGGCTGTGAAATACCTTGATCAATGGATTTACACAATCATGAATTAAAAACAATTAGTTTGGGCTTTGATTGTTAACTTGACTTTTTGTTTCTTACTCCTTTATCTCATGTGCATTTACATAGCTTAATCTTAAATTTATTCAGAAAAAAATTCACATGAATGCAAATGGACATATCCAAAATAAGCAAAAACTGGGCTTAGTGAGTAATAAAAAAAGTTTTGGAGAAGAATGATAGAAAGAAACGTGCTTTTTAAAAATGTGGCATTCTGGTAGTCTTACATAATGTTTCCACTTCCAAACTTCATAAAGTAAAATGGATTTGTAGTCACTAAGTTTGATTAGCCTCCAGCCCAATTCAGAGGTTTGGCATGTTGTTGGAAGCAGCTGCTGAGCTGGTCTACTCCCTAGTTAAGAAGCCCCAGTGTTCACCCAAGCACCAAGAATGAAGTGCAGAAGCAGACTGCAAAGATATGAGACACATTGGGGAAGGAGTGTGATGCCATGACCCAAAGCATGAATCTGCCAATACCTGATTTAGGTGTTTATCTGCCAATACCTGATTTTGGTATTTATACGGGGTTTCTTAGAATACTTTATACATTTATGTTGTTAGCCATCCAGAGCTTGTAGAAATAGGCAACATCCAGGCAACATAAAACAAAACTTTATCTCAGTCCAAGAGATAGCAAAACACAATAAGTGTTCTGGAAGTATATTCTTCTATCCAATTGCTGTGCCAGCTCAGTCTGGCAGCATAGGAATCAATGGAGATTTGTCACTTGAAGAATGGCAGCCGTCAAATGTTGACAGCAAGGTGGAAATAAAGCTTGAAAGTTGTATTTCCTTCTTTAAAGTCATAGCCTTGTTTCGATCTCTGGTGGGGAAATCTAAGGAATCCTCTTTCCTGGGATGAAGTCCCGGAAATTAAAGAACAGCACCCTAAACCCCTAGTGATGATTTGAATAAATTGTCTAAATTTACCTCTTACTATTCAACTGGGTTGAATTTAGAGTCATTCTTGGAAATCAACAATTTATTCAAAGTCATTAGCTTAAATCATCCATGGAATCCCAGTTATGATTGACTGTGTGAGGTCTGACAGTTGCTTTTTTGAATAGATGCTACAAAGACAATGGAATGCCTATTGTTCATATCACATTGATCCTAATTATTTTGATTGGGATCATAAAAGTACATGTAGTTACAAAGATACACAGGGAGATGAACATTTTGTTCTCTCTGCAGACGTGATACAATCTACATTTTATTGGCAAAGCAAGCTATTGTCTTGTGGAAACTATGTGATTCTTTTCTATTATTTAGAATAACATTTTCTTTGGCTTCCAAAGGAATTTGAAAAACCAGAGTGTACAATGTATCCCATGTATGTCTTTTAAAATCCACCTGCAAGAGGGGCTTTTATGGGTAATTTTATATCAAGAAAACTGTTTTTTTTTCAAATCACGTATTAATACTGCACTTAAAACTAGCTAGAAATAGGAAATTAAGGTTTCTATTGCATTATCCCACATTGTACACTTGATATCTACAAGGAAAATGTAATGCCTGGGGTTTCTTCCCTTAGTTTTATTATGTTTCATACAATAAAACATACATAATAAAACCTTTGGGTTTGGCTAGTCTAGAGAAAAGAAGGACTAAGGATGCCATGATAGCAGTATTCCAGTATTTGAGAAGCTGCCACAAAGAGGAGGGGGGGGGGGTCAACCTATTTTCCAAAGCACCAGAGGTCAGGACGAGAAACAATGGATGGAAACTAATTAAGGAGAGAAGCAACCTGGAACTAAGAAGAAACTTCCTAACAGTGAGAACAATTAACCAGTGGAAGAGCTTGCCGTCCGAAGTTGCGGGTTCTTCATCATGGAGGTTTTTAACAAAAAAGACTGGATAGTCACCTGTCTGAAATAATATAGGGTCTCCTGCTTGAGCAGGGGGTTGGATTAGAAGACCTCCAAGACAGTGGTGAAATTCATTTTTTTTTTACTACCGGTTCTGTGGGCATCGCTTGGTGGGCATGGTGTGGCTTGGTGGGCATGGCAGGGGAAGGATACTGCAAAATCTCCATTTCCACCCCACTCTAGGACCAGCTAAAGGTGGTATTTGCCAGTTCTCCAAACTACTCAAAATTTCTGCTACCAGTTCTCCGAACTACTCAAGAATTCCGCTACCGGTTCTCCAGAACCTGTCAGAACCTGCTGGATTTCACCCCTGCTCCAAGACCCCTTACAGCTCTATTCTGGTTGATTGGATTCATACCTACAGGTAGTCCTTGACTATTGGGACCAGAATTTCCATTGCTAAGCGAGGCAGTTGTTAAATGAGATGCATCCAATTTTATGACTTTTTGGCTATAGTTGTTAAGGAAATCATTGCAGCTATTTAGTGAACCACACAGTCATTAAACAAACCCAGCCTCCCCCATTGCCTTTGCTTCTTGGAAGCCAGCAGGGAATATTAGAGATGGTGATCATGTGACCCCAGGATACTGCAACCATGGTAAATATGTGTTGGTGGCCAAGCACCCACATTTTAATCATGGGTCCAAGGGGATGCTGCAATGCTCATAAGGAGGAGGGATTGCAAGACTTTTTTTCAGTGCTGTTGTAACTTTGAATGGTCACTAGACAAATAATTGTAAGTCAAGGACTACCTGTACTTCACAGTTTGTTTCCTTGAATTTAATAAGTCTTGAGTAGACAGACTTTAGTTATAGGGGTTATTCACATTTGCTAGTTCACCAATTACCACAATAAGACAGCAACATTTTTAAAGGGCAATGTTTATTTACCTCTGTCCCATTGTAAATGCAACCTCCGGCCATGTTTTCCTCCTGTACTTCTAAAGTACTGTTTTCCCTTCCTTGTTTTGATCCAAAGTGCTTTACTTCCTCACAGGACAGCCTCGGCAGTTGATTTTCTTCAACATGTTTACTATTATTCAAAAATAGTAATAGTAGTAGTGATAGTAGATCAAAATCATGTGGGCAATGGTTTTCCTTATAACGCTTTATGGAAGTGAAAGTTGGACTCTGAACAAGCAAGGTAAAAAAAAAGTATTGACACTTTTGAACAATGAGAAAATTGGAGAGAATCTGGAGAATGGCACAGATAGCTCAGAAAAATAAACATAGAATAAATCCTGTAGGACTTTAACACTCTTATTACACAAAGCATTTATTTAGCTTGATTTAAATTAAGGAAGTTCAAGTAAAAAAAGTTCCCCATCTTTTGTTCCTATCTGTTGCCCCACATTTGTTCTTCCCTCTTTCCCAAATTGCTAGAGAGATTCTGGGTAGATTTGTGGTTGGTATAAGAGAGGAAAAAGATTCAAAATCATACTTAATGCATTTTTAAAAATGTATTTTGCTAACAGTAATTTTTACCATTTATTTTGCTAACAATAGGCTTTTGTTAGAAATAATAGCCATAATTATTTTAAATATTAATTTTAAGGAATTTTTTAAAAGTTTTGTTATTTTTGTTTTGTGAGTAAAAACAAAAGTTATGTCCTAAACTATCATGGATTATATCTCCTCATACTTTGGTCTCTGTTTAATTAATTATCCAGCATTAAAATGTGCATTTACATTTATTATGGTCAACAACCAGCATAAGAAAAGTGAGGTACAGTCAGGTAGAAAGCATAGAAAATACATCAGAATCTAAAAATAATACTTATAAAAAACTAAAAGAGATTAAACCAAAAGTATACATAAAAACAAAAGCCTAAATACATCACAGTATAAAGCACTCTAGTATGATGAGCTGAGTGCTCATTAAAATAATTTATGGCACAGGTCTGAAGGATTTTAAATGCTGCTTTGCAGAACCTAGCAAGATTATATGTTGTAGTAGGGCTAGTATTTGAAAGCAGCAGGGAGATGTAGAATTGTCCTGTCCACCTTAGGCATTTTATTTATTTATTTATAAAATTTACGCAGTAATTATGAGGTGAGGCCAGTACCAATGTCTTTGGAATGCAGGCACTGGAGAAACACATGCACTGTTGTTTTTGTGTGTCTAGTGTTAGAGTCATTATCTCTCTACTCAGGGAGAACTGAGAAAAGAGCATGCCATGTGCCAAACTAAAGGCTCTCTGATGTTTAGGATGCTTCAAGATTAGTTAATTATGTCGTAGGGAAGACAGAGTTGGATCGTTGGATTCACTGGCAATAAAGGTTGGGGATCTGGATAGGTCTAGTTGGTGCTCTGTGTTCGCTACATGCTATTGTGTGCTTTGACCTGATTATATCCCTTACTGAGGCCTGATTATATCCCTTACTGAGAAGAAGACCTGGAGAAAAACCAAAAGATAATATTTTAGTTGACACTGTCTTTTTCCTACAAGTCATGTTTTAATTATAGTATGTTGCTCTAAGCTACCGTAATTCAAGTATGGCTCAGCTATGAGAACTTCTCAGGCTTGTCTTCCCTGTTCCAAAGTTGTTCTGTCTCATATATTAACTTATTTAGTCTTTGAGCAAATGTAGGTCTGGTGTGAGCATCTATTATGTTGCTAGTTTTAAACCAAAGAACCAGTCATTTAATATTGGACAAACCTTATAGGTAAAAAAATTAAATATAAAGGTGGCAATTGAAAAAAAATTAAATATAAAGGTGGCAAGGTGAAAGCACCTTGTTCTACTAATAAAACTATTTATAGATCTTTGGATTTAAATCAAAGCAATTCACAATGCAATATTTTTATATGAATATTGTTAGGTGAAAAATAGAAATCTACATTATACTCATCTGTAAACTAACCACCTTACTGTTTAGTATATATGACTAACAACTCAATCAAAATGATCTAACTCATTGGATTTGTTGAAGAAATGTTGAAACAACATTTAATGGTGTGGTTGGTTTATGTTGTGGCTACTCAGAGTCGCTTGAGTGAGATGGGCTGCTATATAAATTAGATAGATGTATATATGTAAGGTTATGGGTATACTAGTGTTCACAAAGTTCACCTTTGTGTGTGTGTGTGTTTGCACGAGTATATGTATTCTTTAGAATTGAAGACACATTTAAATCATTTACATAACTAGAAAAGAGGGAAAGAGTGTAATATCGCTTTGTATTTCATCTTGCTATTTTGTGTAACTATTTTACAGTAACTGTTTTACAGTAACTTGAAAATAAATAATAGGAATAAATTATCAGGTGATAAATGCTCCCTACCGTTGCAAACTCAGGCAAGGCCCTGGTTCTTACCCAACATAATCTTTCCCTTTGAAGAATTGAACTGTATGCTGTAATCAAAACTTCCTTTATCTTCTATTTCAAAAGAAACTTTTTGAAGAAAGCCGGAGATCAAACTAGAATAGAATTGTTCTTTGCCATCCAATGAGCAGTCAAGCCACATGAACATGTTTAATTTATTATGAAGTTGAAAAGTAGAAATAATTAGGTCTGTAATAAATGCCAAAATGATCTCTTCGTCAGGTCAAGTTTTAACATATTTAAACCATATCTAGTTTTATTTGATTGAACCTGACTTTTCATCTGTCTTTTCTAGGTTCAGTACTTCACGACAAACACTAATGTGGATCCCTGACTCCTTTTTTTCCAGGTATTTTGCCATTTACTTAATTATGTCATTTTTACTTGAAAGAAACTTCAATGAGACTAACTCCCTGTTAAATGGGAAACCCTAATAGATCAATAGGTTTGGGTTTTTTCTATCTTACATTGGGAAACTTTATTATTGAATTTTGTCTTGCAACAAAAATACCAAGCAACCTGGCTCCTTTTCTTATTGTGTTCTCTGTATTAAGAAGCAAGAGTTAATAAGTTGAGGGAACATTGCTGTTTTGTGGATTATTTAAAATGCAAATAACTTTTGTCTGATGTCTTTGTAATGAAATTTTAAACTGCACACTTATTTTTTATTTTTCTAACTTTACTACCACATTTAGACCAAAATTGTCTGAAATAGCTTTTAGCCTTTTTGTGTGTTATTGATTATCTTTTGATTTATAATATAAATGCTGAACTGAAATAGCTGGTGTACATTTTATTATATTATGGAAGAAAATATTGCTCTGTACTTTGTACAGCAAATTGAGGATTACATTTTGTGACTGATATTTATAGACAGAATTTGAACAGGATGCTACCTAGTTAACTGAGTTAGTAATACTCTAATGGCTGCTATTTTTCTGCAGTCAATATTTTCAGGGCAGATGGCAGAGGAGAGAGGATATTGAACTCCTTTCTCATAATGCTGTTCCATCTCCACCATACTCAGCTTGCTTTTTCTGCCATAAGATACTGAAACTGCCT
>JANHZT010007314.1:0-10242 GCA_032468215.1 Stegonotus admiraltiensis | reverse complement strand
GCTAGCCTAATTTTAATGGTTTTAAATTTTAATTGGATTTTAATGGGATGTTTTAATTGTGAGCCAAAGTATTTAATATGATTTTAAACTATTTTTTAACTTTTATATGTATTTGATCTGGCTGTTCACAGCCCTGAGTCCTTCGGGAGAAGGGCGGTATATAAATATAAATAAATAAATAAATAATCTTGATAATCAATTGTACTATATATGATTCGAAAACATAATCTTGCTACATACCGATGCATTAAACAAATTGTTTTTTGAAGGCATATTTAGAGGTTTTTCCCTGAAGTAGTTTATAACTTACTTTATGTTATTTATCCGACTTCACTTATTTTAATTTAATCACACTTTTCTACTCAAAACCTACTAGGTGTCCTTTGCAATTTATTCCAGTGTATCCAATATTCTGTAGCACTGGGTACCACCAAACAGTCATTTTAATTAAGCACAAATCAGACTTCTGTTTATTAAAAAAATACTTTACAGGGGAAAAATTCTATGCATTCCATTGTACTTTTTTTTTAAAACGAATAGCTTTGACAGTGATACGCTTGTACAGTCACCTACCAAAAGAAATGCACTGTGTCAAAGGATTATTCACAGAGAGGGTTAAAATTTTCCCATCAGTTTACACTATTATAAAAACTTCTTTAAAACACTTGCTAAAATGTCAATAAATATACTAAGGCCACACAAAGCAAAAAACAAAAAACAAAAACAGTCTTCCAGGCAATTGTACATATCCTTTATATGCAAAGACCTTAGATTATTAAAACCACAGAAAAATATCTTAGCTGCCAATCAAAACTGAATTTAATCACAAAACACTACACAAATCTATTTTATACAACATGTAAAGATATTTGCTTAGACAGAATTGAAAGTGCTAGATTAAGAGAAGCCCCTTATCAACTACATGTGCTGTTGGGTCCTGAAAATATTATGTATATCAATGGAAGGCCATAACATTATTGGAAATTTGTTTATTGGACCAACGTATAGTTTATCCACATTACAAAAATGTTCAGAGCTGAAGGATAAATATCCTTATTCATAGCAACCTTCAAACACAACCAATATGGCTATAAATAGCATTTATAAGGAAATAAGAGTGCTATCCCACCAATAGTAAACACATTTAAAGTTCCACCGATTTCAATGGAGAATTAAGCATCTGCTTATCTCCCATTCAAAATAAATGGGACTTATAGGTGCTTAACTTTGGTTGGATTGTGCCACAAGTGAAGATAATTCACCACCCAGAATAAATTCAAGCATATGAATGGCAGCATGAGAGGGGGAAAAAAAGTTATATGCGTCTTGGGGCTCTGACTATAAACTTTCTTGTCTCTGGACAAATGTTATGCCCTCAAAAATAGGAAAACAGCTAACGAGCCCTTTTATTATATGGTAAAATCTGTAATGGAAGTATTCCTTAATTTCACATGAAACCTCCATATGTTCCATCTTCATGGAAGAGAACATGTCTATTATTTACACATTACTTCATGTTCAGAAATACGTGAGGGGGAATGTGACATATTTAGTTCACTTAAATGTTAATTTTGCTTTTATTG
Source organism: Stegonotus admiraltiensis (assembly GCA_032468215.1). Taxonomy (NCBI): domain Eukaryota; kingdom Metazoa; phylum Chordata; class Lepidosauria; order Squamata; family Colubridae; genus Stegonotus; species Stegonotus admiraltiensis. The sequence continues at coordinate 8,659 of JANHZT010007314.1, read as the reverse complement.
ATTTGCTAAATGAATCAATAGCCCAATACAACCTTTCTTGAAAACAAACTATTTTTCATTGGTATTTAAAAAGAAATGGATTTTTAGTAAAAAAAAAAAAAATTTCCAGCTTCCAACTTAGAGCTGCTCAAGTTCTTTAAATAAGAACCACCTTTGTGGATCTGCTAATGGCATTTAAAAGATAGAATATAATGAATGCTTAACTAGTATTCAACAATTATATAGATTAGAAATGAATATCTTCCCAAATTGTCCACTACTTCTAATAAAATAAATGTAAAGATTTTTCTGCCTTTATTCTTCATTTGATTTTGTAACTATAATGTCCACATATTTTGCAATTTATAAAATAAGATTTCCTGTCAGGTTTAAGTGAAATCTCTTTGCAAAGCAACTAGGCATTAAAGTATCAATTACGCTGGCAAGATAATCATTTTTTGAATTCATCACATCAGCACAAATCACTCCCAACATCTTCCTGAGACATTAATTATCATCTCTTTTCTACTCCAAGAGCAAATATTATGTTCTCAAACAAAATAATTAAGACAAATCATTCTGCCACTCATTTTTTCAGGTCCATTTTGATTATTTTTCAATATATTGATCAAGTATTTGTATTGGTCTTTCTTAATCTAGAATATATATGGATTAGTGTATCAGTTGTAGTGCTTTTTATCAATTGTTCCTATAAGTATCTTAACCACTGAGCCAGAGTGAGATGCAGGCATTCAGGCTTTCTGACTGAGCCTTCTTCCTAGTCCTGAAAAAGCTTAAATTCTGAGGAGTTTCTAAGAAAAACAGTCTAGCAGTATGAGGTGAACTACAGGCATAAAGAGAAATGAGCAGAGTCCTGGCAGATACACAAAAATTTATGCCCAGACTTCTTTGGTATTTGCTAGGGAATGCAGTAGTAATGATAATTCATACTTTTTAACTATTGTAAAGATGTGGCCAAAGTAATTGCAGTAAAGACTATATGTATTATTAAATCAAAATAGGTGACAGAAAATATATTGGTTGAAATGTAAATTGGTGAATACATTTATACATAATACCGTAAAATTTTGACAGAAAACTCTTGAGTTGGAAAAATGTGGGATGCTGCTTCAGAATCATTTATTTAATCTTCTTAATCTTTCATGAATGGCAAAGGTCATGGATGTTCATTTCACATACCTTTAGTAGATTGTTTCTTAATTTTAAAAAAAGGCTTCTCTTGTAAGCCTATTGCTGTAATGTGATGCACACAAAAAAGCCTTTAAGGTTATTGAACTGGATCCAGAACTATGCACAATGGAGTTCACACTGAAAAAAAAATGGATATTGGTAATTTTTGCCAATACTTTTCCTCCACTCCCCTAATGAAGAAGTGCTCTGGAGAGTTAGGAAACTTTTTTTCCTCTAGCTGAAAGCATTCTCTGAATCCTGGTTCCCTCTGCCAATAGAAAAACCTCATTCTGCTCTCAAAGGAGCAAGTTTAGATTCCAATTGCTATTTTCATCTTGCTCTGTCTTTTTCTAATGTCCATTACTAGATTGTAGAATTTGAAACAATTTTCAAATGTATATTTCAAAACAGGATAAGTGAAGTAATAAACAGTTTTCATTCAATTATTTTTTAAATCCAACTCCTGAGTGATCATACAGTACACAGTGCAACTCAATGCAGTTGAAATATGCAAGTGACAAGTCTGGAGTCGTATTTGTTATTTACATAACATTAACTGTGGGAAATTGATGTTTGGAAGACGAGGAAAATTAGTGGAAGAAAAATGCAAAAATGTGGAGTTGGTGAAACATGAATGAATTTCTGAAGCCCATATTGTCTATGAAGAATTTTACTTAGGACAGCCAGCTACAGCTTTTGAAAATTCTTCTGGATAACTGTAAAAAAATGTAAAAAGCCAGAGTACACAGAGGTTTTCTGAACCAGTATTGGTCAATCTAGAATTTTTCATTAAAAGCTACACTCCTGTATAAGAACTCACTACCTTTTGTAAAAAGGTTTTAACCTAAACACCTTATTTACACAGATTACTTAGAAAGTCCCTACCACTTCAGTATGGAAATTCAATTTGTTGAAAATTGTCTACTTGTCTTCAGGACTGCACCAAAGTCAATACATAAACATGTATATATCAGGAGTAATACAAGTTCTATCTAAATACTGCAAAGTTTTCTGATTATTTTGCTATTTGTTTAAAACTGTGTCCTCTATACTGAGGTGCTAATATGCTTATAATCTACACAAAACAATATTGCACAAAGTAATTGCTATTACAAACATACGAATATTTGCATTTTCCCCACAACTGCTTTCTTGACTTGCATTGGTGTAGCACTCCCATTCTCTCTTCTACATTAAAAAACAGATTTAAAAATACAAATAAATTTGATTAAATCATGATAAAGTTCAGATCCTACATATGAGGGGGCCAATTTCATTTTACTATCCAAAACAAACATTGTTCTGTATATAATGAATAAAAGCTGAATCTACTTAATGCTGGGAAATATTGAAGGAATGCTAAATAGTATCAGTCAATTATACTGAACATACTAACATGTGCTGTTTAATCTTCCAATATAGCATTAAGGAATCCAAGAATTACTTGCAAAACTAGCAATCCATATGTGATTATGTGACAGTTTATTGTGAATCAGTTATATATAATTTCAAAGAATAAAGGAGATATAGGCCTGCCCTATTATATTAAGTGCCTCAATGCAAAGGAGTTGATGGTTTCCCTCTAAGATGCCTACTGTGAATTGAAAAAGCCACCAAGTTGGTTTAAATATTGTAAAGCCTTAAAGTGCTCAAAGACAGCAGTTTCGTGAAAGAGACTGCTAACAATTACTTTCATTAGACACTAGTGTATTAAGTTATGCAGTTCGGAAAGATATTAAAAAAATATTCCAATATACATTAAAAGCAGAGGACCACGAAAGAGTTGTATCAGTAATTTCATTTCAACAAGATCATACACTCTGCAACTAATCTCATACATCAACTTCTTACTGAATGTCTTCTTAAGCAATTAAGGATTAATCTACACTGCTGGTAACTTGAGCTTCCTCCAGGCTTTCAAACTCTCTCACACATACAAATGTCATTGATCATTAAAAGTGCTGTGCTTTCTCTTTCATTCAAGCCATTAATTGAATGGGAGGGAGAGTCACTTTGTGAATCTGCCACAGAAACCATCCCTTTTATGCTGAAAGCTAAAGATAAAATAGATGAAAAGTTATCAGACTTATCAAGTGTTAAATACTTGATATTCCTGAAGGAAAACTATTGAGATGTTGAATTATTTACCTCATCCCTTAAAAAAAGAAATGCAAAAAGTTGTAGTCCACTACTACATGCTGTACTAAGGGAATAAAATACAACTCTAACTTTGCATAATCTGTGTAAAAAAGATACGCTTGACATTTTGGAATGTCACCTTTCTTTATAGAATTATAGGCAAGTTTTCTCCAATAAAACATAACCCAGTTATAAAACTATAACTTCACATCAAAATTTTAAAAAGCTGTTTAAAAATGTATGATTATGTACATATCAGACAAGAAAGAGTATATGATCCTTCTGTGGATTGTGTTGCTGATCTGATTCTAGTTTTAAAAGCTGGAAGGGGAAAACCAGCTAATCTTGTTGCAGAACAAGTCATGACAGGGATGAAAACAGTGATGGTGATGCTACTGTCACAGTCTGTACTTCTCTTTCTTCTTCAGTCTCTTTTTTCATAAGTACACATTGGTCTTCACCTTCCAGTTTCACCGTGTCCGTATTTGAAATGTTTTCCATACACTGAGAATCCTCTGCCGCAGGATAGTATTGTTTGAGCCTTATATGCCAAGCTAAACTGCAGACAGCTGACACTGTCTTGAACTGATGAATGACATTTCTAGGGATGAAGTAGATGTCATTGTCACATAGCTGGATTCTGGCATAACGAATCCCTTCTCGTCTCATTTGGTTTAGCTTAGCTTCGTCAACCCATTGAACACACTGAGGGGGGAAAAAGATAACTATGAGTAAGATTTAAAAATTGTATTTTTTGTGCTGTGTAAGTCATAGACTATTGGTTGTGATGAAGTCAACATGAAGTCTAAATGACACATATTCCATGAGCCATGAACTACAGCTATGCTAATAGATCAAGCTAAAGGAAGTTACCATTCTAATAAGGCAATCAATCAAAAAATTTGGAGTGTTAATAATATTGAGGGGACCAAGTTAAAAAACTGTCAAAAACTTTAATCTTAAATTTAACCCAAGTATGACAATGCTTTTTTTGGCCTTTCTTATCACAATGAACAAATAAGCATGTCTATAGAACCAGATATTCTGTTCAGAATTTACCTATATTTTGCTTTTCACACAGTTTAGAACAGTACCACACAAATAAATAAAAATATCTTAAAGCACAGCAAAAATCTATTTAAAACAGCAAATATTTAAATATAAAATGCCTTCTAAAATCAACATGTTTTAAAGCCTGAACCAAGCTTAAGAAATCTTGCTTCTACTATTCATACTAATTCAATCTTTGCTGAAAAATAATGAACAAGTTTACAGATAAAAGTCCAGGCAAAACAACTGCTGGCTTCTCTTGGGAAGAAAACAAGGAGGAAACTTTTTTTAAAAGGATGGGATAGTTTGAGGAGCTCTGTTTCTCTTTAAAGAAACATTGCCTAATCCACCTCCCAACCCCCACTTATTTATGCATTTCAAGTATGTATGTGTTATTCTGGAGACTTTATTTCATAATCAAGGATCAACAGAGAAAACTTTCAGGGGAAAAAAACAGCATTTTAACTGGAAACAATGTGTACAGCACAATAAAAGACTACCTGTGATACTGGAGGTTCATGCAGATCCAACTGAAGTCTTTGAACTACATCAGTGAAATCTTCAGCATGAAAACAAACAACATCTTTGGTTATACGAGGCTGGTCACTCCTGGAGAAATGAAGATTGTAAAAAGATGTTTGAAAATATTAATTAAACTTTGAAAATTCCATATATTCAATAGCAAAACAACGTACCTCCTGTCTCATTTTGATGGTCAATCTCTAGGAAATATTTCCTTTTTATCTATATATTATGTGACATGTAAACTCATGTACATATAAAATACAATTTAATTTCCCTTCCTCTAAGATGGTTTGTTTATGTATTGTATTTTTATGCTACCATACTCCATTAGGATTGATGGTGACATACAGCAGCTTGATCAAGGAGGCACATCACCACATCTTTCAAGGAAGGCAGCATTACCCATTTAGAAAAATGTCATACAATAGAGCCAATTCCATAACGTAGAATGTCTGATACTGGCATATAGCTCCCCAGAGTCACACAGGTTTCTTCAGTCAAGTTCTTCTATCTGTCACTTTAAGCAGTGAGATCCCATTTGCAAGTGTACACTGATCATATTTCTTAACATAGGACCAATTGTGATTTAATAGGTCTGGAGGTCAAGGTTCAATATGGCAGTCTACATCTCTTTACAGACATTGTCTACATCCTTAAAACTCAGAAATCAAAAAGAATCCCAAAAGACAGGATAACGTTGCTAAGATTAAAGATTATATTCCTTGGATTTGCCCCAACAATGGAACCAGACTTAAGGGAGATCATGAACCAAGAAAGTGATACAATTATGTGAACTGCTCACAGCAAACCACTGTCTAATCCAACTGTTACTCCCCATTACCAATTTAATAAAGGAGATGACTTACAAGTATACAAAGAACAACAGCCTGTAATGTTGGAGTTTCACGGAAGCATATAATTAAATACTTTTTGCAGTTTCCATAGAATTAACTTTCTAATGGGCCTCATTTCAAGACTTCATCCCAAAATACGCTATCTTAAAATATCCTTCTACAAACAAGTCTACTGTACTATGAAAGCAATTCCTTTTGCATAAAAAAAACCCCATTCTGGGAATTTTCAGAGATTAGATTTTCCTGGTAATTTGGATTTTAAGAATTTATAGCAAAAATGCCTTGTAACAAAAACATCGTAACGTATGTTGTGTTAAAATCAACATATCTATTTTAAAATGCTATAAACCCCCGCTCTTACCATTCACCAAACTGCACAGCTTTTAAAACTCCAACAGCAGCTGTACTCTGCCAATCAAACCCTTGCCCAACATGATCAGCATGTGCTCTTGTTCTGTCTTCAAAGAGAACTTCACGGGGTTCACTGGTCCGAGGTAGATATTGGAGATTTTTTATTTCATTCATAGATCTATGAAATGGAATGAAAAAGAAGATAATTATTAAATTTATAAGGGAAATACAAAAAATGTCATAAAAACAGAAAATCAGCTATCCTGTTTTACATCGTTATGCAGGCACTACTTTGATAAGTGGTGATTTAACTCTAATGTAATCAAGTGCAATATAAATTAAAATGGAAAACAATAAAAGATGGGACTCATAACAGTAAAAGGCCACTTTTAAAAAAGTTTATGCAGATGTTATATACCAGGGATTATTCTATGCACTATTAGGAGGCCTTTTGAAAGAAAAATGCTGCAGATAACTTCAACTTTTTCACAGCTTAAATATAATACACAGACAACAAATGCTTACATCGCAGAAATTCAATGAATTTAAAAGTTGGCAGTGTGCAGCCTTCCAGAACCTTCACCAGGACTGATGCAAATTGGGAGTTCAAAGGCCCCAGGGGAACCCACACTAGAATGCTATGCACAGTGCCTTGAGCTCCTGAAGTAAAGACAGGATATCAAACTAATAATGTAACAATGTGCAGCTATGACACAGTCTTCACTGTCTTGCTCTTACAACACTAATAATTTCATAACAGTTCAATATCATTTTAATGTTTTACCATCTACAGAAACAATATAGCAGTATGACAATATAACAGTAGCTATAAGTACCTGAATGGAAATATATTTTAAATCAAATAAAGTTTATATTAGGTGCACTGAACTGGAAGCTGTTGTTTTAATTTATGTAGATATTCCATCAATATCTATTGCATTCCCTAACATAAACTTGCATCCTGGGAGTTTATCATGCAATGTATGATACTGACAGAGGGGAAAGGAATGGCAGCATTACAAAAAAATATGTACAAAATTATCACGACTAAAGCTATATTAGAAGGAAAGTTTATTATTACCATGTTTCCCTGAAAATAAGACCCTGTCTTATATTTTGTTGAACCGCGAAATAAGTGCTTGGCCTTATTTTTGGGGAGGTTTTATTATTTTGGGACACGTGGAGCAAGATGGTGCTCCTCTTGCCATCTTACCTCATTTCCAGCTCTGCAATTAAATATTGGGGGGGGGGGCTTATTTTAACGCATGCTCACAAAAGCCCCCTTGGGCTTATTATCCGGGGAAGTCTTATTTTCAGGAAAACAGGGTACATATATGTCAACTAAGTTTCAGAAAGTTGTCAGAATAATAAGCTGATGAGATGCTCAATTAAAATTTAGAGGTACAAATTCTCTCCCAGCTATAAAGATTACCTGCGCCTTTTGAATGGTGACTTTGGCATATCAGCTGTTGGGATCATCTGTTCACCAGGTCTTACCCACATAATGGGCCCATCATCACTTTGTGACCTACACTGAAGTCTGAGACTCGAAAGAGTACCCCAAGGCAAAGTCATCTGTATATCACAAAAGAAAACTAGTCAGATAGCAACATAAAGTGTTTTGGACATCTTATAAACAGATGATCAATTTCTTTATTAAAATATAATTTGTACACAGTTATTAAGAATTTTATGTTTTCAGTATAATGTATTTCATTCTGTCATGCAATAAAATTAGACAAAAATCACAAATTTTAACTAATGTTAGCACTGAATTGGCAGTAGCATGAAAAGTGATAAAGCATTATTAAACATTAAGAGAATATTTAACGATTCTCTTAGTGTTTAATAATGCCTTATCACTTTTTATTCTACTACCAATTCAGCGCTAACATTAGTTAAAACTTAAATCAGCAAAAGAAGAAGCAAAACTTTAGTACTTACTCTAAGGAATGGAGATTCTTCTAACATATCAAGAAATTCTGGAAAATAATCTCCAACTTCTTCATCTACTGCACCAACAAGACTGATCTGCCTCATCGGACCTGCTCTATAAGTTCCACAGCAGTACGTTCGACTGACCTTATAGAAAAAAAATAAAACTTCTTTATCCCACAGCATTAATCTATAAATTTCCTGTGAAGTCAAGAATATTGGCGCTGATCATACAGAACATACAAATATCTGAGCTTGAAATTCCCCTCTCTTCTTATTCACAGGTAAATTGCACAGAAGAGTGCAACAAATACAAACATTACTCTGCTTAATCAAAGAATAAGTACAGTATCTATGTTTCAGGATGGTGCAATGAAAGATCAGCATAACAGTAATACAGCAATTAGAATAATAATTTTTAAACTATAGTTAAGGCTCATAAATTATGTCTATGTGTATAAAAACATTTAAAATCTAAGACAGGAAACATCTGTGAAAAACTGAATAACTAGATATTCTTAAAGAATCCAAACAACTAAACCAGGGGTCTGCAATCTTAAACACTCAAAGAGCCATTTGGACCCCTTTCCCACAGAAAAGAAATCACCAGGGTGGGTGTGGCCAACTCGACATCA
>JANHZT010007312.1:16652-27244 GCA_032468215.1 Stegonotus admiraltiensis | reverse complement strand
GGGGGCAATAAGCTGACTTTGTATAAAAAAGAACACTGCTTTGGGGCGGGGGGGGGAGCCCTACTAAGCAGGTATATACAAAAGTATGAAGGCTATTGATTAACGCACTGTAAGCCGCCCTGAGTCTCTGGAGAAGGGCAGCATATAAATCGAACAAACAAACAAACAAATACCTGTGATAGGGAAGGAGAGGACTACGGTACAAACTCAGCATTAAAAGAGCATGCTTTACTTAATGTTGGCTGAGGAATTCTAAAGCCCACCCATCTTAGAGCTGCCAAAGTGGAGAAATATTGGCCTAAAACAATACTAGTGATATCCTTTCTTTCAGTAGGCAGTGTAACAAAGTAATCCTATGAAATCAGCATACCGCAATTGTTAAAAGATAGGGGGAACGCTTAAAGTTTAGAACAAAAGCTTAAGGCTTTAAAAACACTATTAGGAATGGGATCTGATTATCCTCATAGAGTAAGATGTTCTATACATATGGGGCCAGCAAGAAACTATTTCCAAAGACAATCTGTTAATGTACTTCTGTTCTGACCTAGGCTTCCTGAGTCAGTAAAACACACGAGTCGTCCCAAAAACCTGTTTTATTTTAACAGCTGTGAATTCTGTTCATTCACAGATGAGTCCCAAATAGTTGCAAAGAGTCCTTCGGGATAAGGCTGATAATCACCCACCTTTATCTCCCTTGACACGCTGCCAAAGACCTAATTGGCAAAGCCACACAGAGTCCAGAATCAAACAGAGCTTCAAACTGCACAGAATTAACAACGTTGCTTCCTGCAAAGGCCCGTGTGCCTTTGCTCCTCTTTCAAGTCTTATGGGAGGGGCCAATCATCTCCCAGCCCTACTCCCTAGTTGCCCCTTTTGTTTTAACAGTTCTTGCCTTCTGGCAGGATTGCGCATGCGCGCACTGGGAACAGACTCCCCCTGTTCCTCTGCCTCGCTGAGGTCCGACTCTGGAGGCTCCGGAGGCAGCATGTACCTCCCAGATGTCCCTTTCTCTGCCTCCGACACAGAGCCCTTGTCCGGGCCTTCCCCAGATTCCAGGACTGGTCCATGTTCCTCCCCAGCCTCCTCACTGTCTGACTCTGCTGCCAGCTCCGCAGGCTGCTGGCGGGCCACAGCAACATCTAATTTCTTTTTGCCTTGATAAACTGGCTATTAGAAGAATGCAGATCTAAGCATCCCCAAAAGTCTAGCTTCCGTTCCGCCTCGACCATTTTCCAGTTTCCCTCTCTGATGTTTATAATCCTGCTGATGTCAAAGTTATGCTAGCAATCGCTTCCCATTAGCACAAAGATATGGCAAGAGTAACGCAACAGGTTTGCCTCCGGCACAAGGAGAAAAATAGTCAGCAGAATTCAAGGACTAGCAGCGTTCTGAAACTCCTGGCTGGTTTTGATCTTGGTCCCTGATGGAGAACAAAAATAATACGCTCACGAAAGTGGCTGGTAAAACTCTTTTCTTTCTTTTCTTTTGCTTTTGCTTTTGCTTTAATGAAATGAAAGGTAATGAGAACTGGTTTTTTTAAAAAAAAATTAAATCCAATTAGGGCCACAATTGGAAAAATTTAGAAGTCTGTGGAATTGACAGTTTAAGAGCACATAAGCACTGCCTTGCTGATTTTATCAAAAAAAGTACAGGAGTACAAAAGAAGTAGAAGAAGTAAACGGCTTACAATCGTTCATTTAATGACGGTTCGAAGATACAACGGCACTAAAAAAAAGTGATTTAAGACCAGAGGTGGTATTCATTTACCTTCGCTACTGGTTCGCAAATGTGAGTGCGCGTGCATGCGGAGAGCATCAAAAACGGGTCGTGATGCCATCCGGGCGGGTAGGTGGAGCCTCCCGCAGCTGCCGCTACCAGTTTGCCCGAACCAGATAGAACCGGCTGAATACCACCACTGCTTATGACCGTTTCTCACACTTAGGACCATCGTGCATCCCCATGGTCATGTGATCAACATTCAGGCACTTGGCAACTGGCTCATATGTATGATGGTTGCAGTGTCCCGGGGTCGTGGAACCTTCCGACAAGCAAAGTCAATGGGGAAATCACATTCTCTTAACAGCTGCAGTGATGCACTTAATAACTGTAAGCAAGAAATGTTGTAAAATGGGGTGAAACTCACTTAACAACTGTCTCACTTAGCAAAATAAATTCGGGGCTCAATTGTGGTCAAAAATCAAGGACTACTGGTATTGGTTCCTGCATCTTAGATGAGAAGTATGCTAAATGGAGCTGCTTTCTCCAACTCGTTTCCTCGCTGTGTGATCTAGAGCAGGGGTCCCCAACCTTTCAGACCTCAGGGACCACTAAATTCATAATTATAAATCCCACGGACCACTAATATGATCTGTCTAATGACCGGTTTGGTGGGCATGGCTAGGTGGTCATGTGACTGAGTGGGCGTGACCAACTCAATGTCACTCATGTCTAGGGGTGCCTTGCTGGCCTCTACTCAACCCTCCCCTCCCAGTCACTCCTCGCCTGCCCTCCTGGGCTCCTTAGAGCCCCAACAGGAAGCAGTTGTTGGAGCTAAGCAGCCACCACGAGAAGGAGTTGGCAAAAGAGCTGGCTCAGTTCAAATTGGATCTGACTGAGAAGGAGGCTCAGCAGAAGCACCTCACTGAGGACTACGAGCATAGGCTTTCCAAGCAGAGGGAAGACCTGCAGGAGTGCAAGGCCAGAGACCGGCGCCTGGAGGCTCAACAGGCTGAGATGGTCAGCCAGTTCCAGGCCATGAGGCAGTCCCACTGGAACAAGGCCCTCCGGCTCTTCACCACCAGTGGCGCTTCCCTCCAGCCTTTGCCCAAAGCCCCATACCAGGAAGCTGGAGCAGACCCCAAGTCGGAATTTCTGACCCCCTCCGACCCACACAAAAAGACCCCAAAGGAGGAGACTCTCTGCAGCAACAAAAACGTTCACTGCTCGTATCCGGCCCAGGTGCCGTAGTTTGAAGACCCCTGATTTAGTGCAATATTAAAAAAAATGCAAATAATTTTTCTGCAGACCATCAAAATTTTCTCGCGGACCACCAGCGGTCCACGGACCACCAGTTGGTGACCGTTGATCTAGAGTGATGTTTCTCAATCTTGGTAACTTTAAGATATGTGCACTTCAATTCCCAGAATTCCTCAGCCGGCATGCCGGTTCAATTCTGGGAGTTAAAGTCTATACATCTTTACATGGTTGAGAAACACTCATCTGGAGTGTGGGGGGAGGAAGTATTAGCAAATCTGTTCCAGTTACAGGCCAGGTCTGGAAATCAGAGGTATGTCATGAAAAATATGGAGGTAATTATGTTAGCAAGGCTGGAAGTTTTCAGAACTCTAAATTCCATTGGGTTTAGGGTTGATGGCCAAGAATAAAGGGTATTCTAATTTTGCAGGAGAAGTTATTTTATAGAAGGTGTAACTAGAGAAGGAATGGCTAAACTTTTCCCCAACCCAGAGCATTACCAATATTGCTGAGAGCCAATATGGTGAGATAGTTAATGTTGGATTGAGGAGCACCAGCTAACTTCACCCTTGACCACGTAAGCTTTTTGGGCAACTCCTTGGGTGTATCCTTCCCTCTGCAAATATAGGAGTTGCATTCACACAACATGCAAAACATACATACGTTGAACCTCGATTAATTTGTTTGTTAAGCTCAGAGTAGTGTGTGAACTCCAATCCTTTTACAGGTAGTCCTCGATTTACGATGACTCATTCAGTGACCGTTGTTATGCCAGCACTGAACAAAGGGGACTTATGACTGGTTCGCAAAGTTGAGGCTGTTGCAGCATGCTTATGGTCATATGTTCACCATCCAGGGGCCTGGGTGCTCAGCTCTTGATTACGATGGGAGTGTATGCTGTGGTCATGGGATCGCAGTTTGTGATCTTCTCGGCCAGCTTCTCACAAGCAACAGGGAATGTAGTGAGTAGCTCCCGTAAGATGCTCCTGCTCAGTTTTCTCCCAAGGAGGCCCATTATGGAGTACAAGATCCCAGAAATGTTATATTCCGTAACATTCCTGCCCACTTGCACTTTGTAGTGCCTGCCCACAGCCCCCTCTAGAGTCTAGCCCACCAACACTCAGCAGCACCCGCCCATGGCCCTCGCCAGCCTACTTGCCTAGGACTCAGTGACATCATCATCATCATCATCTTTTAATGACCCCATAATCCCTTGCGGGGTGGAGTCTGGGCAACTGAATGAAGCTGAGTGTTTACTGGCCGGATGCCCTTCCTGTCGCCAATGCGGAGTTACATTCAGCAGACATAATCCCAATGTGTCCAGAGAGAGAAATATCTGCCTCTACCTACCTAGGATCAAACTGACAGCCTCCTGATTGTGAGGCGAGAGCTCCACCCTCTGGGCCACCGCACCACTCAGGACTCAGTCACATGAGGTCCTCTTTTAATGACCCCCGCCCCGGGTTACAACTGGAACTGCCAGGACTGCTGTCTCTAAGCGATGGGAGGACATGATATCCTGCTTTATGACTGCATTATTTACCAGTGGAAATTCCCATCCCAAATTCCACCCTAACCTGAGGACTACCTGAATTAGATTTTGGTTCCGTGCATTGTAGTGAAGTTAGAAAATGAGTTAATTTAGTAAGTAGTTAAGTGAATTGTTTTAAGCAAGCATTCTTTCTCCACCCAACTTATCCCTTGTTGTTGGAGGAGAGACTGCCCTTCTGCCCTTCTGCCCTTCTTTCTGCTCCTGGGACTTTGTCTCCCCTGTCTCAGCATCGTATTGTGTCTCTCTCTTCTCAAAATTATCTTCCTTTTTCTGTTCTCTTTTTCCTTTCTGCCATGCTCTCCTCCTCCTCTCCTTCTGATGCCGTTGTGGGGAATGGGCAGATTCTGAATCGGCCGACAAGAAAGGTAAGTTCTCAGCTCTAATTCTTCATGGAGTCCTTCTCTGTAGGCATTAGTAGCAATGACTGAGACCAAAGGAAATGGGTGCATGGATTGTGACCAACCGAGGCCTCTGTTCCTCTAACCCTCACCTGATTCTCTTCTCTTCAGCTTCAGGGCTGGCAGAATACGATTATCCAACTAGTGACAAAGCCCTGCTGTATGAGTATGAACATAAGGTAGGTGCGGAAGGGATATTCTGGCCTTTTATTGCTGTTTATTACAATGACATGCCCCTTTCTTCCAAAATGGAGAGAGAATTATATGGGGCCCTCTAAGACAGTGTTTCTCAACCTTGGCAACTTGAAGATACCTGGACTTCAGCCAGTGGTGGGATTCAAATAATTTAACAATCGGTTCTATGCCCTAATGACCGGCTGGGTGGGTGTGGCTATGGCGGGCGTGGCCAGGGGATGTGACGGGCAGTAGTCCTGCACCCCCCCTGGGAGCAAAAACAGGCCGCCGGAGGGGAACGCACTGCCCCCCCCCCGCTTGCCCCATTTTGGGCCTAGTAGGCCTCCCTGAAGCCTCCTGGGAGCAAAAAATGAGGCATGTGGGGACTCCTGGAAGGGGCGGGATGGGAAGGGAAGGGGTCAGCCAGCAATTTAACTACTGGTTTGCCCAAACCAGCCCGAACCGGCTGAATCCCATCACTGACTCATGCTAGCTGGGAAATTCTAGGAGTTGAAGTCCACATATCTTCAAGTTTCCAAGGTTGAGAAGCACTGCTCTAGAAACTGATAAACCATAGTTTCCACAACGCTAAGGCTAATGGTATATTTCAGAGTTCAGCAACATATGGATGATAAAGAGAATCAGTATAGGCTTAGAATAACCTTTTTGTCACTTTAAATGTACACTAATCGGCATACGTTAAAATGAAATTTCGTTGCATACAGCTCCCAAAGGGTCATCACCTCCACTATACACCATATAAACATGGCAAAAATACAAATAAATAAATAAATATGCATACACTCACATATATATATAGACTTTGGTCATTAGTGTCGAGCAAAGTTGATGGAGCCATCTCTTAATCTTACTTTGTCCTAAGTAATTCAGAGCAATATACGTGGTTTCCCTCTCCCATGGTGTTTTTCCCCTTCCTTTTTTATTATGTTCTTACAAATCTTGATGCGGTACATTATTCAAAGGCAGTGATGTTTATGTAACATCAAATTATTTGTTGTATAATAGAGGTTTTGATTTTAAGCTGATTACTTAAATACAGTATTGAGGGTTAATCTCACAGCATCACTCAGAAAGAGGTCAGATTAGGAGACGGCTCCATCAACTTTGCTTGAGACTGGAGACCAAAGTCTGTACCGACTGTCTTTTATCATTTGTTGTTCTAGATCAGTGTTTCTCAACCTTGGCGGCTTTATTGGCGGCTTTAAGATGTATGGACTTCAATCGGCTGAAGCATGCTGGCTGGGGAATTCTCACACATCTTAAAGCCACTTAGGTGGCGGGGGGAAAACAATGTTTTAGGTCATTGATTCAACATGGAAAAATGGCAATGGGCTTCTTATATGCAGTTTATTTATTTATTTAGCATATGACATATATACATGGACTAGCAATACATATTAACATTTCATTTGGATTAGTAGGAGACTAACTATATATATATAAAAGTCAAATACAACTCACTCATCATGAAATCTCCAGAACGGTAAAGCCTACAAACTTGAAATTTGGCATATATGTTCTTCTTGGCTTCTAGATGCTCACTAAGAAAGGATTTTTCGAAATGACCATCAGATCATTAATATTTCATATACAGTATTATATTCACATGCTTTGATGCTAAGGAGTTAGATGTTCTACTCCACCTCCCCACCTGAAAGGAACTCTGTCCCAACTGCCAGTTGCCTTATATTAATAAGCTCTGATGCTACGCCTTCGCTAAACCAGGCGTGGGCATGGCCAGCGCGTGACTCATCCAGCCTGTGGGCTGGAACATTCTACTCCCACTCCCACTCTGTTCCAACTGCCAGTTGCCTTATATTAACACGCTCTGATGCTACGGACTTACATATTCTACATTAAATTTCAGGCTTTAAGTGTCAATTTATCACGCCCAATCACATAGTTTCATAGCGAAGCATAGGCGTCCAGCTAGTAAAATATAAATGTTAAAAAGATCAATCTTCAAATACCAATGTCTAGGCCATCTAACCATTGAAGTGTAGCTAGTGGATTAACAAATGCCCTCAGTTTACAGCTGATCACAGTGTGATCCACAGTTTGACGTGGGACCCCGCAGTCACACTGAGGGGAGGATATCATGCCCCATTTATACATGGGGTCCTGACAGATGCCGTGTGAGGTGCGACACCTATTCAGGATTGTCCGTTGCTGATGTGGTAGTTCAAAGCCTGGTGTATTTATTTTTTTTAGATGCAGTGATATGTACCCATCCCATCTCTTTTCCATGTATTAACTTTGCAATGTCCAAGGAGACGTTTGAGATGCTTGTGCTTTCAAATGAATAATTGCTGTCTTGCGAAGGTTGATGCATTGCCATTATCCCATACTGGGGAATGTTTCTCCATGTTCCACTTTGAAAGAGAGAAAATGCATCTCTGTTTAGGTTATATATTGGAGTAAAGGAGCTATGCACTCTATAAAAGATGAGTTTGCAATTGTCTCATGTGGTTGGAAAGAGTTTGCACTAAGAGGAAGATAATGTTGCTGGATTGCCCATCCAGCTTTGCATCCCCCGGACTGTATCACTTAAATCAAAAACCATTCCCCCATCCATCCCATAGGTCAATGTGTCTGCCTCAGATGTCAAAGGCATGGTGTACAAGTCCCAAGAAATACAACGGGATGAACTGGTAAGTAGCTTTTCAAGGCACACTCCCTTCCATCTATCAAGAGGGCTTCAGCGTCCCTTAACTTTCCTTGTGAGTCACGTCTGCCCTGCCAAAAAAGCCAACACAGTTCTAGGCTGCATTAATAGAGGGATAGAATCAAGAACCCATGAAGTGTTAAATACCAATTTATAATGCCCTGGTAAGACCACTCTTGGAATACGGCATCAAGTTTTGGTCACCGCGATATTAAAAAGATATTGAGACTCTAGAAAGATTTCAGAAAAGAAGCAACAAAGACGATTGGAGGGTTGGAGGCTAAAATATTTGAAGAGCAGTTGCAGAAATTGGGTATGTCTAGTTTAATGAAAAGAAGGGCTAGGAGTGACATGATAGCAGTGTTACAATATTTGAGGGAGGGAAGAGGGAGCCAACCTATTCTCCAAAACACCTGAAGGCAGGGTATGTCTAGTTTAATGAAAAGAAGGACTGGGGAGACATGATAGCAGTGTTCCAGTATCTCAGGGGCTGCCACAAAACTATTCTCCAAAGCACCTGAGCATGGAACAAGAAGCAATGGGTGGAAACTAATCAAGCAGAGAAGCAACTTAGAACTAAGGAGAAATTTCCTGACAGTGAGAACAATTAACCAGTGGAACAACTTGCCTCCAGAAGCTGTAGGCACTCTAACACTGGAGGATTTTAAGAAGAGATTAGACAACCATTTGTCTGAAACGTTATAAGGTTTCCTGCTTGAGCTGGGGGTTGGACTAGAAGACCTCCAAGGACCCTTCCAATTCTGTTATTTTGTTATAGGGTTTTTAATCCTTTGATCTTTTGGAAGCAGGAGACAAATCGTTAAAAAAATAAGGCCAAATGCAGCTAGGCTTTTTGCCTTGGTTTTAGTATAAATGATCTATCTGTGGAAAAATTTACATCTAACTTGGTCCAGAGAATTGTGCGATTTTTTATTATTATTATTATTATTTTGCTTTGATTTATATGCCGCCCTTCTCCGGAGACTCAGGGCGGCTTACAATGCGTTAAGAAATGCATTAAGAAATGCTCTCCATATAGAAACCTTAAAAAAAAAAGCAAAAACAGAAAAGTTAGTAGGAAAAACTCTGATTTCTATCACCTCTCCAGTTCATTGTGTGTAAAAGAGTGGTGAGAGTTTCAAGTACGGAAAAACTTGGTAGGTTTGGGTTTGTTCACTTGTTTTTGCTTTTGAATTCAAATAATGAATGAGCCACCCTGAAAATGAACTCCCATCCTTGAGAACGGTGCAGTTCACCTCTCTTGTCATCAAGAGCAGACTCACCTCTTCTGTGTTTGTCTTATCCTGCCTCTGTGGTTGTTCTCGTCTATTGGGCCCAAGATACACAACTACCCAAAAGGACAAGAGAAATTCCACAAAAGTTATTGCAGCATCTCCTTCTTCCTCAAAATAATCAAAATAATCAAAATCAGTGAGAACAAAGGTTTGGCTGCATTGCTCCTTTCAACTAGTTCTATAAGGCAGTTTCATATATTCTGGTCACTTTTAACAAGATATCATCTACACTAAGGTTTCACAAACTTGGCAACTTTAAGACCTGTGGTCTTCAATTCTCAGAATTCCCCCAGCCAACATAGTTGAGTGATCTACACAAACATTGTATCCTCATATTATGAAGGGAAAAGAGGATGTTTAGATTCAGAACCTCAATTCTGGAAATAATTCTGCATAGAGCAGAGGTTGGATTCACATAATTTACCTACTGGTACGCTCACTTCGCTCTCACGCGCCACCTCGGTGCATGCGCCTGGCCTTCCACGCTTGCACTTTGCATGCGCGCGTGCCTTCTGCGCATGTGCCCAGCCTCAAAAATGTGCCTAAAAAGGACAGCATAGAGTCAGAGTGATTTCCGCTACTGGTTCGCCCGAACTGGTCCGAACCAGCTGAATACACCTCTGGTATGGAGACATATCTCACTCATTCATTCACATCTGATTAGACTTCATAACAAACATGCAAATGGCAGTTTGACTGCAGCATCTAAGCAGTCCTAGCTGATCTTGGAAACTAATCAGAATGGGATCTGGTTCATGCTTGGGTGGAGACCACGAGAAAACACCATCACCGTGTAGACTAACCTGAGGATTGAGAAAACATCCTAGAAAAAGGCAGTGCCAACCTCTTCTATATTGTTGTCAAGAGAACTGTACAGATAGAAGAGAATATTTATAGCTCAGCATTGAACTGTGGGGTTCTTGATGCTCTCTGAGCTTGGTGGTTTTCTTGCAGATGTTTCATTATCAAGCTAGGTAACATCATCAATGCTGTCGATGAACTATACAGAACTATACAGTCACGTACATGAAGCCTACAGCAATCCAGCTTGCCTTGAAAAAGACTTGGCTACAACTTGCTATACCCGTAGGTGGTGGCTTGAAGGAACTGCTTTGCTTACAGCTGTATATTTTAAATAACCAGGCCTCAATTTAGTGCCTCTCGGTCACTAGTTCCACACATCATTTCCTTTTTGTTTGTGGCTGCGTCAGTGTTCATAGTAGCATCCTATACAGATGAGAGAGATCACGTAGTAAGTCCTACTGCTGCCAGTCTTTATCAATGACATTGGTTTCAGGTGCCTGGGGTTTTCAAAGGTACACCAATTAAAGCTCGTAGCATCTGGAAAATGCCAAAAGGATCTGTGTAGATTTACAGGCCAAACAGATATTTGACATCACCAGCTTTTGACTGGGAATTTGCTACTTTGGTTCGTTTCAGATCTCCTTCTTCTTCTTCTTCTTCTTCTTCTTCTTCTTCTTCTTCTTCTTCTTCTTCTTCTTCTTCTTCTTCTT
>JANHZT010007311.1:18033-37261 GCA_032468215.1 Stegonotus admiraltiensis | reverse complement strand
ATAATTTTTTATGTTCATTGTTCACATTTGCTGTAAGCCGCCCAGAGTCCTTTGGGAATTGGGTGGCATAGAAATGTGACAAATTAAATTAAATTAAATTAAATTAAATTAAATTAAATTAAATTAAATGTTATTTTATAATCCTGGCTTTTGATTCATCATAACAAGAAACGTGCTTCAGATAGTAAGCATAGAGTGTAAGAGTTAGGAGAGAGAGAATAGAATAGAATAGAGCTGGAAGGGACCTTGAAGGTCTTCTAATCCACTTCTGCTCAAGCAGTAGACCTTATACTATTTCAGACAAGTGGCTGTCCAGTCTCTTCTTAAAGACCTCCAGTGATGGAACACCACAACTTCTGAAGGCAAGCTGTTCCACTGGTTAATGGTTCTCACTGTTACGAAGTTTCTCCTTAATTCCAGGTTGCTTCTTTCCTTGATTAGTTTCCATCCATTGTTTCTTGTCTTGCCTTCTGGTGCTTTGGAAAATACCAGAGGGAAGGACAAGAAACAATGGATGGAAACAAGCTCTAAAGGATCTCTATAACCTCTTATTATACCTTGCTTGGAAACTATTGCCATCACACTGATGTAAGAATATACAGTTCATGAAGCTGTTCAAAATATGCATCCATAAACTCATTATTATTTCACAAAGTAGTCCAAAAATACAAAGAGGATGAGGAAGACATGTCTGTCCCAGATTCGAGATCTATCTCAGAATGACTGCAAGCATAGTGAAAGGAGGAAGAGTTATTTCTTAACCCCTTTGCGCTCTTTTAAACAAAATTTTCATCTTATTATACAGCCAATTAAAGTAGCCTATTATATGACAGAAGCATCAAAAGTTTCACAAAATAGAATTTTTAAAAAATGTTTTCAAAATGATATGCTTGAGAGTAATCCACATTATAAATATGATTTCTACCAGATGGTTCTGAACAAAATGGAGAAAACATTTTCCTAGAAAAAAATCATAAATGCATAGGAAGTCTCCACTGCTCTTAGTTATTATTGACTTCCATTGGGAAAAATGTGTGCTCTCTCTTTTACCTCTTGAATATGTTAGTATTCTTTCTATTGGTTATATTTCAAACCATCATTTAAAAAATGCCCAGAGGACTGCTATATAACCGGTATAGATAATAAATAAAATATATTATGAAATAAAATGCAGCAAAATCAATGATTAAAATAATATTCTCAAATGAGAGCATTTTTAAAAACTTGGAATACATAAACACAATAATACACAGAGAATGAAATTATTCTATATGTTAATAGAAGATCATCCTCTGCACTATGAACTTGCTAATCATTTAGACTTTTGCTGCTGAATTTCTGGAGTAAACAATGACATTAGGTAGTCATCTTCTGTAAAAAGTATATATAGCATGTCCCATTGGTGAAACCATTTTTAAATTCTAATATAATTTCAAGGTTATTATCTATTTCAGAACAACATAGAGGGTCAGAGTTCACAGCAGTCAGAATTTACAAACCTCCAATGGGTTTTGATTGACAGCAATCAGCATCTCTTCAGCATCACTGAGGGAACAAAGTACAGGTCAAGACAGCAGGCGATTTCATCTGTCATTTTTAATTATCTAAATGATATTCACAGACAAAACCTTTCCCATCTATCAGGGCATCACATTATCATAGACAATGTTTGTTTAAAGAAGGGACCATAAAATCAAACAATTACGAATGCAGACAACCCTTGCTATTGACTGCATAAATAATCAAGTAAGATTTCCAAAACTCTCTGCTAATGAATGGATAGGTTGTCGGCTGGAGGTGGCAACTAATAATACAGACAACATTCTAATGTTCTTAGTGATTTTTATTAAATCTATTTACAGTAGTAAGGATTAAAAAAAAATGACGTCAAGTAAGGTTTCCATAGGAGCCGTATTGATAGCAGTACCCAGCTAAAATACAAGTAGTTAACTCTTGACCTTATAGTAGGACCAACATTCCCCTGAGAGAGCTGAAATGCTAGCAGTACAATACATCATGAACTAAGCCAACAGCCTCAGGGCCTTGACAACATTTCAGCACAGGGAAAGGGTCCCTTCTTCTGCCATTTATAACTATGTAATCTGCAATAATTCAGTGGTGGCCCTGGAAATGAACTCACTTTCATGTTGTTAAATCCGTAAATAAACCATGGTAGGGAACAGAAATGTAAATGTAAATATTTAATTGAAGATGTACGTAATGTTTTGCACCACCCTAGGTTTCATTATCTAAGAAATTATAAAACATAAATGTTAAACTGAAGCTGAAAACAATCACATACTTTCTATCACATTGCTTGCTTTATTATTCTCAAAGAAGTATTCCAGATTTGATACAGAGAAGGAAACTAGAATTACTAAATAACAACAGAACTGGATGTGGAAATCTGCTGTAGATGTGTTATATTAGAACCCACAAGTATACCACAAATATTCAAAGAAAGATCAGCAGTATTTAAGACACAGTAGAAATTCATAATATAATTGGTATGCATGCACGCCTTAAATTCTAACTCCCATCCTTTCCTAGACCTTGACCCAATTTCTTACAATTATTAAGATTTGCTGACAATCTGAGCTATGGAGGGGTCCATTCTGCTCTGTAATTCATGAATTTTCTTTAACGCAGGTTCCAATTTCCATCATTATAGATCTATGGCTTGTAGTCCTTTGCATGTTTATACAGGAATGAGGCCCACTAAATCCAGAGGAAATTTTTGCAATTCATAAATAGTGGCCTGAACAACAGAGGGCAAAGATAATGCGAAACCTGTTATTAGCAAATAAAACATTCTCATAACTGCCCTAGTGCTGTTACTCAATAGGACAGCAGAGCATTTCAGAAATGAGCTTGTGTTTTTTAATAATTATCTGACCACTTCTCATTTCCTACTCTACTTTGTTTTCTGCCAAATACACTGAGAAACAGATATGTGACAGAGATTTACTATTGATGATTTTAGTCACTGTAGGAACCTACCCTGTTTCCCTGAAAATAAGACCCAACCGGAAAATAAGTCCTAGCATGATTTTTCAGGATGCTTGTAATATAAGCCCTACCCCTAAAATAAGCCCCAGTTAAGATTGTCAGCCAGATGGATGCATTTAGTACTGTATTTCCCCCAAAATAAGACCTAACCAGAAAATAAGCCCTAATGCGTCTTTTGGAGCAAAAATTAATATAAGACTTGGTCTTATTTTCGGAGAAACACAGTACATGCATGATCTTTTATTTAAAGGGAGGTACGGATTTACTAGCAGTGGAACCAATCTCCGTACAGTGATAAAGTACTTATATTTCTCCAACTGATAGATTCAATATAAACTTTCAGTATAAATACTTGAAAATAAAAGTAGCATCCCTGCAGAGTTAAAGGGAAAAAATGTAACCTGTTAACTAAGTAAGTTTTTAAATGAGAAGAGTCTCAAAGGTTTGAGATTCATAAAAAACAAACTCTAGGATATTTAAATAATTATCTATGAGTGCTCATAATGTTCCATTTGGGAAATTTTGTGTACTATGCTGTAAATGTTTAACTAAATGTTTAACTGTAAATGATATAGATTTATATCATAGCACTACCCAACTTGGCAGCCCCTAGTTGAACTTCAATCATCCCATCAAATGGCCAAAATGACATCACCTGGAAGCTCTAGAAGATTTAAGTATCCCAGATTTTTCAAAAGCATGGATTCTAAAATGGTAACATTAAAATGCATCTGAACCAAACATTTGATTGTGTGCTCCTCCAAAAAATAAAAAAATAAAGTGTTCAAAATTTTGAGAACTAAAAAGCTTGCAAAATTTTTTGGTGGCATTTTTGTTGGACTTTATATAGGTACAGTTGTTGTTGTTGCTAGATTTTTATGCCAAGTTTATGCATAATTCAAAGTGGTGAACATACCTAATACTCCTGCTTCCTATTTTCCTGACAACAACCTTGTGAGGTGAGATGAGCTAAGAAATAATGAAAGGCCCAAAGTCTCTCCTCAATTTAAATTTTTCTCATTTAAAAAAAAAATATTAATTTTAGTTTCATTTATTTGGACAATCAATGTTGATGCAACTGTCATTGAGGTTGCCTTAGTTCCCCAGCATATTCAAGATCCAACTGCTACTACTACTATTTCTCCTTCCCCTTCCACTCCTTTATATATCAAGAATACGTATGTGAATGGAATTTTAGGAATGCAACTTTATAAAGGTCAGTCCTTAGGTTTGCAATAGGCATTTACTTTTTATTTTGTTTTTAAATCATTTTTTTTAACTTTAAAAGATAGTATGGACAAAAGGCCAGGTAGACCATAAGGTCACTTTCAAATAGGTACATTAGATTATCTATATGCTACATTGGGAGTCCCAGCAGTATAATATTGATAGCTTATTGCTAAAATTATCAAAATTAGTATTTAGCAATCCACATGCTTTATCAATGAATTTATGTCTATAATAAACTAAATGAAAACAAAAGCATTCAATTCTCAAGCGTTTTCATATCTGCAGCTGCTACTTACTCAGCCATTAACTAAATTATCCTATATCAGTCAGATATAGGAAACTAAAGGAATAGGTAGTACTGAACAACTTTCTGAACAATGAGCAAAAGCTCAGAAAAGACACTGCGTTTTTTAAAAGATAAGCATATATTTCCTCCAGGAAATACTCTAGACTGGGGTCTCTAACCACTGGGCTGTGGCCCACTACCAGGCCACAGCCCATTCACCAGCGGGCCACAGAAGCACTGGGTGAGCACGCCTGTGCAGTTTCATTTGTGCGAGCGGCGGATGCTCGTGTCCACAAATGGAGCTGCATGCATGTGCGTGTGCTCACCCATTGCTTATGTGGAACCATTCCTTCCTCCCTGGCTGCTCTGCAAAACCAGAAAGGCTGGAGGCCACTGCTCTAGACAGTTGCATAACTATGTATCTTAATGATGAAAACATCC
Organism: Stegonotus admiraltiensis; assembly: GCA_032468215.1. Taxonomy (NCBI): domain Eukaryota; kingdom Metazoa; phylum Chordata; class Lepidosauria; order Squamata; family Colubridae; genus Stegonotus; species Stegonotus admiraltiensis. Next base: position 32,295 of record JANHZT010007311.1, on the reverse strand, counting down.
CACAGTCGTTTATAAAACTTAATATTCTCAATTGCTCACTTACTAAATTATTGATATGATGCATGAGACTTAAGAGGAAGTAGACATATTATTATATTCATATGTAATACCTTATTGGACTGAAGAGATAGGTGAACAGCCTGCCAAATTCTAACTGAAGTGTATGTGTGACTGCAGAAAAAAAAAGAAACTTCAAAGAATTACATTAGTATTAGTTGAGTAAAGTCAGGCAGCCTTATATTGATCTCATAGATGAAAAGGATTTCAAATGTGTTTTAAGATATATTTCTAATTTAATCCAGCTGAATGTTATAGAACCTACTCATGAGTAAATGTGATCTGTATTTGAATTTGGTGCTTAATGCATTTTGACGTGAAAATTTTATCCTGGTACTCATGGTTTGTTTGGCACTCAGTGCACAAGCTAGAACTTGTTGGTGTCGGTGTCACTACCTTATTCCTTATGGGAAAAATATATTTGGTACTCATCGTTTTTAGTACTCATCACACCCCCGGAACCAATTAATGAAGAATACCGAGATACATTGTATAATATACATTTGTTTGACTATACCTTATATACTCTATATATTTTCAAGATATAAATCCATACAATACAAACATACCAGTGGTGAGTTGCCCCCGGTTCGGACCAGTTCGCAAGAACCAGTAGTAAAACTGGCGGGAGGCCCCAGATGTCATCATCAGCGATCTGTGCATGCGATCCCGTTGTGAACCAGTAGTAAAGGTAAGTAGAACCCACCCCTGATACATACAATACATCCAAAGATATATATTGCTCAAATCCTAATTTTATATTATTTAGATACCAATGTTATGTTACTTCATTGTCTTATTTTAGTTATTTAGAGTATAATATTTTATCAACATTTCCACTTTTTGCTAGTTGTTTGCTCAAGAAACAAACTTACAGATACAGAAAGAAATACTGTACTGTTTATATATTGGGTTTTTATTTTTGTAAGCCACTCAGAATCACTGAGAATGATTGGGAGGCCTTATAAAGTATAATAAGTAAAGTAAGTAAGTAAGTAAGTAAGTAAGTAAGTAAGTAAGTAAGTAAGTAAATAAGCAAGCTGTTTTCTTCCCTAATTGTAGAAATGAAGCATATATTCAAGAAAAGCAACCTTAGCCATCTTGGTCTATAGAAAAAACAAAATCCACTCAAAATAATACTAGGCTATATCTTTATTAATACTAATAAATTAATACTAAAAGATGAGCTATTACAAAAATAGGAAAGGTGAAAAATTCGAAGTACTGAACTGAATGTTTAAAACTGTTAGGCTTGTAATTTCAAGTCAAGTAAGACTATTTTTTGTAAAGTCCAATGATATTTCTTTGTCTCAGATCTGTGTGGTAACACAATGGTAAGCCAAAAAATGGAGTAACATGGTATTTTCAGAGCTGAGCTAAATTTACCTTTCTTTCTCACAATTAAATATAATCTGAGGTCAATAAAATATAGGAATTAGATGAAATAGATTTAAAATAGAAAAAAAAAAAGAATACAACTCAACTGATTTTGCCACCCCTAATACAGCCCCAACTTACCTGGCACTAAGTCCTCCTTCTATCTCTGTCATTTATAACATTTTACTCCTTTTGCAGATTGCATTTGGCAGGATGACCACCCCGTGTTCAGTTCCTCCCACTCCATAAGTAGAATGGCTGAGTACCTCACTCTGGAACCCTATTGAGTAGTAGATCACAGAATGGATCAAAGAACTGACCCTGAATTAAGCGGTGGTCTTGGATCTTACAGTAAATTTACTTACAGTTAATTTATTCCTACTATTTCCATTCAGCGGTGTTTTCTCTCTATGAAACATTGATCTAAGTCATGCTTTGACCCATTAAGTTCTTTCCAAAGTATCATCTGAGTTTTAAGGATGCTAGTTTACTCTTTCAGAAAAAGTACTGCTTAGATTTGCTACCCCCTAATTCCATAAAAGCTGTTCAAACTTGGAGAGCCAACTGTTAGAATCACACCGGCAGATGCAAGTTCCATATGCTCAGGAATCTCTGGATGGAATTCTTATCCACTGCATCTGCATGTCAGCTTGTCTTTGCTGGCCTACTGCTGGCTTTGTTGATAAACCCAACTGCCTATCTGCTGTGTGTCAATTTTCCATGCCCTCTAGTCATGTAGTTAAGACCTCAGGTACTTTTCTCTCACTGAGGAGAAATATATAAGCAAAGTATGCTTTATTATGCATGCATATTGCAGAATGCAACTGTTTTCAATTAATTCAGCACAGGTGATTTGCAGGTATAATATAAATGAGAAATGTTCTGGCACATAGTCAGGAGGTATATCACTCAGTTAAAAAAATCTTTAAAGTGTTTTAATCCTAACTAACTATGGAAAGCGCTGCTATAGGTAAATTTAGACACACCTGCATATATATAAATCAAAATTCACAGTTGCTTTTAAGGTAATTTTTAAAAATGCAAAATACATGCACCTTTAAGTTAATTAACTTGATATTAATATGTTTTATAAAATAATGAAATCTATGTGCAATTATGTTTGTATGGCAAAAGGAACATATGGGTTATTTTCTCAACTAGAACTGCAAATGCCACATAAGATTCTCCTTTGAAATCAAAGTGAATTTTGATGGACATCTTTTTTTTAAAGGAGAAAGCATTAACCACAACTCTCTGGACCACTACAGATAGATATTTGGTTGGGTGTGGCATGCTTTCTGATGAGGTTGCTTAGTTGGATAATGAAACATCTGCAAAAAACTATCAAATTCAGAAAGCACCAAGGGACCCCTCATTCAACTCTGTGCTATAAATATTATTCTCTATTAATGCTTTCTGTTAAAATAAATGACCAAGCAAAGGGGAATATCTGTGAAATCTAGCAGACTGATATGATTCTTGTACTTCAATTGTTTCATTGCTTTGAATGATAATAATAACAATAAAACTCTGATATATGTCAGTATTTCAGACACAAAGTTATATCTTAAATGCGGGAGGGGACTCTTCTGCTATGAGACTGAGAACAGTTAGCTACTTCATCTTACTGCCCACAAAAGGCTGGCTCCATAGTTTAATCTTCCCAAAACTGGTGCCCTTCAGATGTTCAAGGTTCCATTCTGGGAAATATAAACCAGAACACCATTTATGTTGTATACATACATTCCATCTAGGCTTCTGGGCTTCATAAAGCCTTGAGAGTGGCACGTTCTTAGAATGTTATCCAGTATGACAACTTTTTCTAACATGCCACTCTCAAGGCTTTATGAAGCCCGGAAGCCTAGATGGAATGTATGTATACAACATAAATACAGGAATCATCAGATTTAAAAATTTAGGCAAACTTTCAACATATTTGTTATAATAAATGAACCTGGAGAAACCATGAAGATTATAGATATAACATTATAACAGAATCTTATACTTAGCCAGTGATTTCAATATTAGGTAAAGGACTATTGTAAATGTCAATGTAGCATTGTACCTCTAAAATAAAGATCATTTCTTAATTAATGGTTGGTATTCAGACTACAAACCCTTTTCAGAGAGAAATATCCTTGGTTCTGTTCAAATGAAACTTTGTTAATGGGTAAAAATAATGACAAAAGAGGGTGGGGGGAGAAGAAAGCAATATATCAACGTATTTGTTCAAGAACCAATTTTTATTCTCCAAACAGCTGGTATATACACACACAATATTTGCTAACCATATGTTACCACCAAAATCAATTAATTTTAAAATATGACACAAGATAGTAAATTTTAACAGTAAAAATGGAATGGATATTTTTAACATACAGTGCAACCCTTCTTCATTTCTATTACTTCTGTTACTTTTAAATAAATTGCATCCTTTAATTGCTGTATTGCAGTCACGAGAATAATCCCACCAGATCTCTGTTTCTCCATTAAATCGTATTTGCTTTTCTGTACCAAGAGATCAAACTCATTATGTATCTATCCTATACAGTCAGCATTAATGGATAGAGAGTGAAAGCCATGAATTTTATGAACCAATGTTCTTTCTGATTTTTAATGAGGTTTAAGAGGTCCCATTTTAGCAATACTTCAAGTTTTCTCAAGTTCTTACTCCAGGGTTTCCTTTTGGGCACATATAATTTTAGTAGTGCTTATGAGCTGCATCCCTACTTATATCACTAGTTAATCATCCAAATAACTGAGACAATAGTACCAAAAATGTATTTTTCTCATTAACACCTTCTTTGAATTAAGTGTTGGATACATTATTAGCATATTCTTTCTCTTTCCGATTGTCTGCCACAATGTAGAAAGGTTGATGAGAATACCATCTGAACCCTATGGTCTTGAGCTTTCTACCAAGATTTTATATAGCTATTCTTTACAGTTTCATTTACCTCAGGTTTTAGAGGTATGGAAAACTCTCAATGGACCTGCTAAGTCTAGGAAGTTGTTCTTCCACACAATCCTAGTAAACATTCTACTTCTTCACAAGCCAAGGTGTCCAGTCAAAGTTTTAAGTCTTCATAACAGCAAATCACCGGTTTCCAAGATTCTCCCCCTTTGTCTTTTTATAGTACACACTTGCATTCTCTGTGCCCTTCAGTGATCACATTTTGTCTTCTGTTTTACAGAGTCTCTCATTTTTTCTTGAAAACTGAGAGCCTGCTTCATTGGTAATAGTCAGAAAATTGTTTGAGTTCCAACACTGCAGTATATATTTTATGTCCCTTGCTTCTAGTTGTAACTTATCCACATAACTTGCCCTCCTAACTGTCTTCTTTATGAAGAATTGCTTCCATATCTGTTTCCTCTTATTTTAACTTAAAATCTCTTTAATAGCTTTTCTAGAAGTCTTCTGTTCCTCAGTGAACAATATATAATTCTTCTCAGTTTCAGGCTTATCTCATTAGTCTTTCCTAATATCAGATATAATTTCTCCAGTCTTCCTTCTTTTTGTGTCAAAATTCATTTTTTATCCAACCTGCAGCTTCTTAAACTGGATGCTCTTAATTTATTGCCTCTTTTAGCTCAGCATTCTTGCCTTGGGATTTCCTTTTTCTTAGGACCTATTCCCAATTGTTCCAGTATGAAATTTCAATCCACAACCACCTGACAAGTTTTCTCTCCTTCCTGGAAGTTGATTTGCGAACACTTCTTTGATTATCATAATGCCTTGGTTGTTCCAGTATGGGATACTTAAAGGTTTGATGCCCCCACTGCCCCAATATTTGATTTGCTTTATATGGATCTGCTTGGATCATGTGTGTCATTCATCAGTTGTGATGAGTTGTCATCAATATGCTGATGTCACTCAGCTGCTCTATGCCACCTTGGGTGACACAGAAAGGCTGTCAGGAACTGAATACAGCCTAATGAACAATGTCTAAATCTCTCCAAGACTGAGTTGCTCTCCAGCAGTATGCAGGATACTGGATATCCAGAAATATCACTCCCAGTAGTTATTTTGGATGGATTATTTTGTGCTTCTCCTGAAGGAGTTGGTACATACATTGGGGGTCCCTCCTAGAATGAAAAGTATTGCTTTACACGGTGTAAACTGTGGCCAGGAATTCATGCCTAACTTTTGCTGGTTTGCAAGCTACGTCTACTTGGGCCAGAATGTTCTGGCATCATTAACTCATATCTTGATCACTACTTTTTTTTTGGAATACTGTAGTGTGTATGTATGTATGTATGTATGTATGTATACAGTATCTATGTCTATGAATGCATATGTATATATGTATGTGTACACACACACACACACACACACACACACTATATGGGTCAGTTTTCAGGGATAAACTGAAGCGACAATAGTCCAGAATATAGCAATCTGGTAGTTCAATCCTACCAGTGAAGACACCTCTTCTTAAGTCACCACACCAACTGATAATAGATTTCTAGGTCCAATTCAAAATATTGAACACTGGAAAGATCCCCAGCCACTTCAAGATATCCCAAAACCTTGCTATCCTAAAACCTGGAAAAACCACACAATGACCGAGCAAGCTACTGCCCTATAACTCTACTGAGCATTTGCTATAAACTTCTGGAATGATTAGTTTATAACATGTTGATAGAGTTGTCACTTCTTTCCAGGCTGGATTTTGCACAAAGAGAAGCTGCTGCAAGCAAGTTCTGGCTCTTACTTCATTTATTGAAGCTGATTTCCAAAAAGGACTGAAAACTTCTGTGGCTTTTATTGATTTGACTGCAGCTTATGACACGGAGTGGCTTGACGGTTTGATGCTCAAGATGAAGAAAACTATTCTGTGTCTTAAAGTAACAAGCCTTCTGAAGAATATGTTAAAAAACTGATACTTCAAGGTCACTGTAGGAGGTATCACTAGTAAATCCTTTTTCATTAAGAATGGCTTGCCATGGGATCAGTTCTAACGCCACTCCACTCCTATTTAATGTATATACTAGTGATTTACCAGAAACCAACACTGAAAATTTTTGCTATGCTGATGATATGGCAATAGCTATCCAAACCAAGGATTTTGAGGAAGCGGAATACTTCTTACTAAGGATCTGTGGTCACTAAGCCTGTAATATTATGAGAAGTGGAGGCTATGCCCAAATAAAACCGAAGTATGCACCTTCTACCTAAGCAATTGTACAGCAAAGAAAGAATTAAACCTATTGTTTTGTGGAAAGAGGATAAAACACAACTGCCATCCAAAATATCTGGGAATAATCCTTGATCGATTCCTTGCATTTGGAAAACACCTTGAAGTAATGGGACAAAAAATGAAAACCAGGAACTACTTGATAAGGAAAATCACAGGAACAGGCCGAGGAGCACAAGCAAAAACATTGTGTGTAGTGGCACAATCATTAGAATATTCTGTCACTGAATATTGTGCACTTTATGGGGAAAAAGTTGTCATACCAACAAGATTGATGCTCATCTTAATGACATAAGGAGAATAATATCTCATGAATGAAGGCGAATATACATGTCCCAGGATAATGATGCAGGATCCAATCTGGGTCAGTCACAGGGACCAGATGATTGACCCAGATTGGATCCTGAAGAATAATATCTGGAACACTTAAATCCATACCATTCGCATGGTTCCATGTTTTTTCTAACATTGCCCATCCTGTTCTCAGGTTACAACAACAACAACAGACAGTTCAAGAGCAGAATAAGATAAGCATGCCATCAATTCCTAGAGATCTTCCAATACATAAAATGTTAGACTTTGTACCTCTCACCAGGCTTAAGTCTAGGAAATCAATTTGAGATAACATACTACAGGCAGTCCTTGAGTTACGACCACCATTGAGCCCAAAATTTATGTTGCTAAGTGAGACATTTGTTAAGTGAGTTTTGCCCTATTTTACAACTTTTCTGATTTTAGTGAATCATTGCATTTGTTAAGTTAATAATATGGTTGTTAAGTGAATCCAGATTCCCCACTGACTTTGCTTGTCAGAAGGTTGCAAAAGCTGAGCACATGACCCCAGGACACTGCAACTACCATAGCGTGCCAAGCATCTGACCATGGAGATGCTGCAATTGTCGTAAGTGTGAAAAACAGTCCTAAGTCACCTTTTTTCAGCGCCGTTGTAACTTTGAATGGTCACTAAAGGAACTGTTGTAAGTTGAGAACTACCTGTACAGTCTTACAATCTAGATGAAGAATGGCAATTAAGATGGACAACTTTTAATAACTGCAACCAAACAGATCATGCAGATCCAACAAAACCACCTTCAGGAATGCAGTTGTCCTGTAAAATTTAGAGCCACCTGAATGGAATCAGGACAGGCCATGCCAAAACTAAGGCAAAGTTCTTTAAGTGGGGAATGGCTAGAGCACACAATCTGTCTGTGGTGGTCTGGAACAAAATATAACACATATAATTCAAGAAAGTCTGCTCAGGAAATTTCAAGGCACCTGGGATGATCTCAGCACAGCCACATCAGAAGCAGTTAGATGGTAGCTGTCAGCGTTCCAGAAAATCCCTGACTCCCAGTAAAGACGCGGAAGCAGGCATTTTCCAAAGTTCTCTTTATTAGCAATAGGTAAACTGGCACATCTGGGAAATCCCAAATCTGAAAAGCCCGGGCTTTCCTTCAGGAATACAAAGCTCCCAAAACCAACCCTTTTCTCCCCAGTCGGTCACATGCTCCAATCACCGTCTGTTTCACCTTGGCCCAGCCCCTGACTACTACTCCTCCAGATGCTGGACCACCCTGACCTTGACCGATAGGAAGAATGCTATTATGTCTACTAATTCCCCTCTCTTAAATTCCCCCTCCTACTTTCCCACACATGAGGAGGTGGCAGCATTGAAACTTCCGGCCTAATATGGCTTCCAAGGCTGACAGTAGCTTCTTTGGATATTGAATTATAGCATCAATTCCATTGCAATTCTATGGCCCCATATTATTATGATTTTATTATGGATTTAATTTAATTTTTTTTCTCCTATATTGTATTGTCCACATACTCTTAATTTGTATATCAGTGATTGCATGACCTCTGTAAATTCCATAGGCTAAATAAAATAAATAAATAAAAATGTTGTTAATTTACAATGACATAATCTCTAAAGGATCCTTCTCAGTGGTGGGATTTAGCTAGTTCGCACCACTTCGGGAGAACCGGTTGTTAACTTTCTGAGCAGTTTGGCAAACTGGTTGTTGGAAGAAATCATTAGGGTAGAGAACCAGTTGTTAAATTACTTGAATCCCACCACGGATCCTTCTGACCGATCAAATACATCTTTCTATTATATGGAACCCATATAATATCTTTTGATATCTCAAAAGAACTCTTTAAAAATGGCTAAATTCTCCAGAACAGGTGTATTACAAGTTTAATTGTGGTGAGTTTACATCATCCATATTTTGTCAAGCTGCTTTAGAATCACAATTCAGTATTCTACTTTTTTCTCACTTCTGGAAGGCAGTGTTAAAAGACATTTGCAAATACCTTTAGAGCATCTTTGTTGTTCTGTTTTACATGAGCAAATAAACACTGAGGCTGAACAGAAGAAAATCTAGTCAATATTCAAGATGTCAAAATCTACATAAAGAAGAATCCCATTAATAACGTATTTCTGTTTCCCATCACTTCATCCCTTATTTATTTTCAGAATTTCAATATTGTACATCAAAATACCATGGCAAAGACCAAGATAATAGTCTCTAGGATCATTCCCCATGTTTATCATAAATAATACAGAAACTATAGATATTTGTGGAAAGAAAACTGGACTCATTAGGTTACATATACAGGAAGCACAGCATCTATATTGCTTCAGAATCATAGCTGAATATTAAAATTAATTCAATTAAGTAAATAAACAAATAGCCAAATAATTTTTTTCATAAGGGGATTAAATAATAGTTTTATAAATAATACAAGCCAAACAATCCTTAAGAAGTAAAGGGGATACAAGGCATCCATAGCAACATTTCCAAAAGATCCAGGTGGTGGCAGATACAGTTGGGAATTGTCTATTACTAGTTTAAAAAATCTGCTGGTCTTGCACTAGTAAGCAGAAAGTTTGTTTGGAAAAGTTTGTTTAATCCCCAAATTCATTCCAGTTTTCCATTAGGTCTTAAGGAAGATAATTTTACTACACTAGGTCCAGGAATGCCAGCACCTTTCCTTTATAGCATCTTCAATCTACCACAGAGCATGCCTCTTTCCTTTCTAAGGTTAGGCAGTGATAGCAGAGGACCAATGGCGGAGGAAACTTTTACTGTCGTAACCAGAAGGCAAGAATTGGGTCCAAAGAAATGTGTTCTATGATTCAGAATTGCCTAAAGTATCACATGTTCTGCCTCTATCTAATTACCATATATACCCGCGTATAAGCCCATCTGCAGATAAGCCAACCCTCAAATTTTTCACCATGAAAAATATGCTAATCACAGATAAGATGATCTGCATTTTTTTCATAGTATTTCGCTTAAAAATTTGAGGGTCAGCTTGTCTGCAGATGGGCATATTCACGAGTATATACAGGAAATACTGGTACTTAAAAAGAAGCATTGCTATGCATATTTGCAGATAAACCCATCTGTGGATAAGACAAACCTGATTTTTTGGCATCTAAAACTTTCAGCATATCCACAAGTATATATGGTATCTGCTAAATAATTTGAAAATTAAGATACATATTAAATTTACAAATTCTAATGTATGTCTTATTTCTGAAAACTCTTGAGATTTTTAGAAAGAAAATATGCATTCAGAAATTATAACATTTTAATCATTCTAAAATAATATTCCCAATTTCTATCCCATATAAAATCTGTTTTTTGAGGAAAGAATGAATGATTTTATATTGTCAACGTTTTAAGTAACCTACAGATGTTTGCAGGGCAAAATCAACACCAAATGAAGTTTCCATAAACACAGTATATGTACGTAGCAGGGAATAAGAAAATCCCTCTACTACCTCAAGGAGGCTGCAAATAGTTCCTATTTCTATTCCTTGGGTCTGATATAATGTATGGAAATGTGAATTCAGACAGTATCAACCAGTGTTGAAACTATATGTACCATGGTTGCTGCTTAAAACACAGGTTTAAAAAGGTGCTACTTCAAGTCTGTGTTGCAAAACAATTTTAAATTTGAATCTTGGAAGAGAGAATATAACAAGGAAACAGGCAAAACCCAACAGCAGGGCTCGGCCAGTGGTGGGTTGCCCCCGGTTTGCACTGGTTCTATAGAACTGGTAGTAAAACCGGCGGGAGGCCCCACCCACTGACGCTGACATCATGAAAACGCTTCTGCGCATGCGCAGAAGAGTGCACGTGCACATGAGCGAAGTGAGCGCACACACGTGGCCCCGTTGTGAACCGGTAGTAAAGGAAAGTAGAACCCACCCCTGGGCTCAGCAATTAATTTTCCCAGGGGGGCACATGAGAAACTAGGACTGTTGTGGAGGGCTGCCATCACCACTGCTGCTGCAGGGTGGACAGGGACCATCAAAGAGCTGGATGTGGCTTGTGGGCTGCAAAATGCCCAGATCTGCCCAATAATGTTCACTGAATATATTAATCCTGAGCAGAAACCATGACATTTCTGAAGCAACTTGGAAAAGAAAACGTGTCCTTACTATATCCAAACCATACTACCTAGGCTAGGATTCCTCAAACTCTTCAACTCATTAACCCCTTCATGAAGTTTTAGATTGTTCACTGATTCCCACTCTTTCATTATATGAATATAAGCTACTTTAACTAATAGTACTATGAATAACAACAGCAACAATAATGGTTAGTCTCATCAACTCTTAGGGTCAAAATTGACTACTTTGGAAACCCTAATCCAGGTAAAATGAAACAGTAATTTTTCCTATGCTTCATATAAGAAGAATTAAGCAATGTTTTAAAAGCAAGACAATCCATTTAGTAATGACCACAATATTAAAAGTCAATCTATGCACCATATAAACTGGGGGTTTATATGCACCATATAAACTTTGGGATTGTATAGCAGTTTTATTATGATTTTTCACTGGATCACATCCTAGAATGAAATAAATAGGCAGATGCACAGATAGCATTGCAAACAAATGAAGTCTCTTACATTCAGACTGCCTTTCAAATGCCATGAAAATTATCATTAAAAAGAACAGTGGGAAAATTTCAAGATTTGTAGGCATGAGTGTTGGTGAAATATCAAATAATACTTTAAGTCCCCCAGAGTTTGTTTACACACACACACACACACACACACGTAACAGTTATATATTTTATATAAATATAAAATATATAAAGAAAACACTATTAAAATTAGTAGTAAAACTAATGTCAATATAGTTAATAAAATCATACTAGAAGAAGATGGGGCTCTGCCATATTCCTGTACAATGAAAAAGTGAAGTCCCAGTTCACCAGCATACAGTCCAGCTGTATGCTGCATTGTTTAAGGGCCACAGAAGAGAAGACTCTCTCCAATATACTAACCACTAGTATCAAAATGACCAATTCAGCACTGTGCTGTAAATTCCAGTTCTCTTCAATGTGCCACAATGCACCTGCAATGCCAAAATACATTGCAATGCTACTTTTACCACTTTAACCCTCTTGCTTCCCCCATGAGTGCTTTCTGTCAACTAGAGAAAGAGCTCTAAAACTGCCTCTTAATATGAACCTGTTCCCTTGTGATCTTAACAAGTTAATAGTATGAGATGCAGTTCGTCAGATAGTCAGTATCCAAGTCATTTAGAGTTTTAACACATGACTGGCTCTATAAAACTAAGCAACAAAGGACATAATAAGATAATGCCATAATTTATAGTGATCAGACTATTTATTAGAAGGTATAATGTATTTGGGAGAAAAATAGTAAAAGTAAGATAAATAAGTGAATAAAATATTCTAATTCTGGTTTAGTTTAAATTTGCAAATTGGTATAGAAAAAATATATATATAATCGCTACAGACCAATCAAGACATTTATTTTATTACCCCAGTACATCTGTGAGATAAAAATTACATTATTATATAGCACTTTTCCTAGAGACATATGCAGCTACATTTTAAATGAAATTTGGCAATGGATTGCCATAGCAGCTTACTTTATTAAGTGAAAAGTGAAAAGAAAAGAAATTATTTGCTGTATTAAATTTATATGACACCCATCTCACTATCAAGCAACTCTGAGCGGCTTACAATATTCAACACTGCTGTATGCAATCACACTAGTGCTACTGTACAAGTTGCACAGGCTCCCACTTTCTTTCCAGGCACAATTCAAGGTGCTGGTTATCCCCTTTAAAGACCTATGTGGCAAAGGGCCAGGTTATCTGCAAGCCCATTTCTCTCTCTGAGAACGTTGTGCATGGTGGTGCAGTGTCTAACCAGTGCAGGCTAACTATTAACTACTGCAGGCTAATTCAGCTCACTGCCAGGAGTTTGATCCTCACAGGCTCAAGGTTGACTCAGCCTTCTGACTCCTTCTGAGGACCCAGATTGTAGGGGGCAATATGCTGACTCTGTAAACTGCTTAGAGAGGGCTATAAAGCACTGTGAAGCGGTGAATGTCTAAATGCTATTGCTACCTACCCTTCCCTCCAGATTGGATTGGATGGACTTACTCCAGGAACTGTCTCTTAAATGCTATCATCTGTTGGGATCTAGCAATAGCAAGCCTTTCCTGTAACTAGATCCACTTTGAGAAATAGCCTTTCCCCTGTGGCATGGAGGGCCCTCCATGCTCCTTGCTTCTGAAGGGCCATTAAGACTTCATTTTTCCCTCAGGTGCTGAGTCCGGAGGGAAGGGTGCCAAGCATTTGTGGTTCTGTGATGGATTGAATGACACCTGAGTTTTTAATTTTTTGTATTTAATTATCTATTAAAGTCAGCTGCTCAGACTTACACAGTGTAAGGTATGATTAAAAAATATTTTAAATAAATAAATAAGCATCACTGGATACTGAGTTTTTTTTGGCACAATATAAAATGCTGATTATGACTATAAAACTGTATACAGTTTATATTCACACTTGTTGAAAAGCACATTTTCACAGGAATCTTCTCAAGTTTTAAGAGTTTCAGGAACGGCACTTGGTTTTGCTACTACTGGCACTATGTCTGAATGGGCATTCCCCTTGTCTGTGGAGTGATGCTTGCTCCATTTCTTGTATTTTACCTGCACACAAAACCATTCAGGAAGCACTTACTGTAGAAACTGATTAATTTGCTGAGATGGATTTAATTGCTACTCTTTCTTTATATTAATATGTTTTCATTGTGGTTTTTTTTAAAAAAGAACTGTTTATGCTCAATCGTAATTTGCTTCCATATTAATTGTTTTATTATCATTAGCTACCTTGGCTCAATGTCATTATCGTTAGCTATCTTGTGCACAAATTTAGTGAAATGAGAGGATAGTAATTCAACAAACAAACTATTTCAAGGAGAAGGATTGTTCTGAGACAGTTATTTACAAGGACTATGCAACGTACTCCACAGTTCATGCATAGTTCAGATAGACTCCTTATACTTGCTCTCTGTGCAATCCAATATATCTTGTAGAAACTCTCATTTTATTGAGATGCACTTTTTAAATAATATGGATCTATGAATGGATAGAAGGTATGAAGGAAGAGGAAAGAGAGATAGAAAAATGGAGGGAGGAGAGAAAGAGAAAGAGAAAAGAGAGAGAGAGAGAGCAAGAAAGCAAGAAAGCAAGAGAGACAAAGGGAAGAGGGAGGGAGGGAGGGAGGGAGGGAGGGAGGGAGGGAGGGAGGAAGGAAGGAAGGAAGGAAGGAAGGAAGGAAGGA
>JANHZT010007309.1:17668-28986 GCA_032468215.1 Stegonotus admiraltiensis | reverse complement strand
AGCTTGGCTGTCTTAGGGATTCTGGGAGTTGAAGTCCACAGGGTGTGAAAGAGCCAAGTTTACCTACCACTGGTCTAGAACATAAAAAGTCACCTCAAATTTATGTTGGAAATGTGAACAACAAGAAAGGACATTTTATCATGTTTGGTGGGTGTATAAAGAAATTAGAAAATTTTGGATTCAAATACACATATTGATTCAGAGGAATTTAAATCTATTTTAATATACCATTGAGACCAGAGGTTTTACTTTTGGGATTGATGAACAATATTTGGAACTTTGCTCTTGTACATGATAGCCACAGCTAGATTATTATATGCACAAATATGGAAAGATTCAGCATTAACCATAATGGAGGAATGGTTGGTGAAGATGATGGATCTCGTTGAGATGATTAAATCTTCTTTGATCAGAGAAAAAGAATCTACATTTATTCCTGACTGGAAACCCCTTACAGATTTTTTGCATGAAACATAAAAAAAAATATGATTTATGGTTTAAATGATTAGACAGGTTAGGGTATGTGTGTGTTAAATCCACTCAACTCCAATGGACTCTGGGTGGCACACAAAACCAAATAAATCCATAAAAAATAGATACAACATGATAATATACATACAGCCTGGACTAAAATAATCTCAAAGTGACCCAAATCAAGCAAAACAGCCCTACCCTGAACACAACAACACATTAATCTGAGACTTAGGACCAAAACCAGGTTTAAGAGTTTTCAGAACCTTAGGAGAAAAGGTGTTGTCCTTATCTCTAGGGCAGGGGTGTCAAACATATGGCATCATGGCAGCATCACATGATGTATCATGACTTTTTCCCCCTTCGCTAAACCGGGAGTGGGTGTGGCCAGTGCGTGACGCATCCATGTGATGAGAGTTTGACAGCCCTGCTCTAGGGGGATGCTATTCTAGAGGGTGGAAAAAGGAGAATGATAACATGAAACAAGCCTGCTGTGCTCAGGCTTTCATATTCTTTCTACACTGTCAAATTGTCAGTAACCATCACTATCAAGTCATTTCAGAGCATCTTCAACAAGTGCTTATATATTGGAATACCATGAATCAAATAGAGTTTGTATTTGGCCTTCAGACTTTCATATCAGCAGTGATTATTTATCAGTATTATCAAGACCAGTAATTTGTTTTTCCTCTCAAAGACTGGCAGATAAACATGGGCTATAAATCTTGTGCATGTCTTTTCAAATATATGTGCCTTAAGGTATCTATAGAGATGTCTGTCAGGATACAATGTAAGGAACCACATGATCATATTTGTGGTATAACTGATCTCCTCAGGCTTCTGCAGGATCTTAAGGCTGAAAAGAAAATTATCTTAAGGTTTGGGTTGAAGGAGTTAGAGGTTAGTTGGTCATCAGATATGGGTGCTAAATACATCAGACTGAATATGTGATCTTTTTAAAATACAGTTTGGGTACTAGAACATTGTAAAATTTATAATTTCTGGAGACAAAATCTTTTTTGGAAATACAAAATCCATTTTTTTTTCTTTTCAACTCATCATTCAGTGCTGGTATTTCTTAGGAAGTAATAAAACTGTATCTAAAAAGAAATACAACCCAAAAAGTTAAAAATGTCCACCTACGATGGCAATTGATGGTCCTTATATCCTAGGAAGAGAACTGCGAAATTTGGTGTGAGTAAAAATAGAAATTGCAAAGGTGTATTTCAGCATTTCAAATTTTTATTGATTGTATCCATACATCATAGGTCACCATACTGCTGAAAGCTATATAGATTACAAAATATATTAGATGAAGTAGTTCTGAATTCCAAGCGATGTATGAAATATATTTCACTAAGGTTGTGGGTTTTTTTCTTATTAAGTACAGAGCACTGCAATACTGTAATATATGTATTTGTCATATTAATACATCTGCCATTTATTGCAAGAAGACATTTATCCCTCTCTCTTTGACAGGCTAATTTCAGAGAAGAAACATTCAGTATTTTTCTTTTTCCATTTGTAGTCCAGGGGTAGTGAGAACTTCTCATTTTAAATGCTTGAGAGTTTACTGCATATAACTGGGAAAGAGAAAATAATAATCCTTTCTTATGAGTATTAAACTTATTTGGTGAAAATGTACATTCACAATTCATGGAGGAAATGTGAAAAAGCTTTGGATTTATTTGATAAGTAAGACTTCAATGGAGAATCAGGAGAATTATATTTGTCACATGCCAGGACCAAATTTGGTCAGCCAAAACTTCAAAGCAAGGTGCAATGAATACTCTCCCAAAATAATCATGGTTAGAGGACAGACCGAAGAACTCAATGAGTCTGCCATGTCTAGCATGCTTCTCAGCATAGATTTGACTCCACTGCCCATCTTTCATCAACAAAATTATAGATTTAGAAGTTTGTTAATTTTCTGAAAGGAAGAGCAATAGAGCAGAAGAAGATGAAGGCAAAATGTTTAACAGAATTAATCTAAATGTCTATGGAGATTCTCAGTCATCCAGGTCATGGTTGTCCCAAAGGTGCTTTTTCAGAAGGCAACTGGACTTCCTTGTTTTTCTTTGAAGATGTTTTGCTTCTCATCCAAGAAGCTTCTTCAGCTCTGACTGGATAGTGGGGAATGAGAATGAGTCCGTAAATTTCCCTGAGAAGCATATGTAGGTTGGTGCATGATTTTTCATATCTGCTAGAAAATGCTGATAGTAATTTCAAAAACACCTAAAAGATAGAGTTTAATCTGGATCAAAAATTGTATTTTGTATTCTGTTTGCTTGCGAGCCATTCCACAACTGGTTATAAGAAAGGCAGATACATAAATGTTTGAAATAAATACATTTATTTATATGGTTTGATGAGATTAGAATAGATGAGAGCTTGGAGAACATTAAAATTAACGATTTCCATCCTACCATCAACGTAAGCCTAGAGACATTTACAGAATGAGTCCACTTTCTTTATGTAATTGTGAAACTACACATTGACACATAAACATTATATGCAGATCATCATGACTATCTACAAATGTCCAGCTTCTATCCAGAACATACTACTAACACTACAGATGGCTCCACATTATATTTGTTCTGACCTACTAGACAGAGATGCTCAACTGATGTTATTAACACAGGCACTTAGGAGACTGAAGAATTCACCCAGTGAGATTAATATACAAATCTAAAGTCAGAACAATTCCCAGGGAGGATTTAGTAAATGAGAGCCCACAAAAACAGAACAACATTATCACCTACAGCACAGGTGTCAAACTTGCCATGTCACATTGCTGTCACATGATGTTTTTGTGATGTTTTCCCCTTTGCAGAGCTGGGGTGGGTGTGGCCTGCATGTGACACATCTGGCCGCCAGTTTGATACCCCTGAATTCTAGAGCTCTTGGATTGTCAGGTCTTTGAGATAGGCAAGGTCTAGAGGAGGCATGGCAGGGATTTCAGGGAGGTTTTTTTAGTATTGTAGGGTAGAATAATAGAATATTGAATGTTTTTTTACCTTTTTGCCTCTGCCCCACTTTATACCAAACAAAATCAAGGTCAGGTTATTTTTGTTAGTGTTTGCAGCAATCCAACCAGCACACAAGTAAATAATTCAGCAGGATTCATGTATAAAAGAAACTTCTTTATATACAGTAATATAAAGCATGATGCATGTATACAATACCCATGCAGCAGAAGCCAGAACCAGAACTCAGAAATCACACAGAATCAATATAATCACAAGCTATAGAATCACAGATACACACACATTTGGGTAGACCAGGTTGCTTTGATAGAAAACCATTTAATCTCCCCTGGTATAAGCTGACAACGCGAGGAGAACCTGTGGCTTAGAGGTTAATACATCTGTCTAATATGCAAGCAATATTATATGCAGATCATCATGACTATCTACAAGGTTAGAATCCCAGAAGGGTATGGCTATCTGATGAGAGCTAAATAGCTTGAAACATATCTATACTAGTCTCCCTTTATTATATCAGTGAACCTAAGCCATGCCCAGGCTCCAAGCCATCTAGGTCACCAAAGAGTCCCCATGGCTTACCTGTTACCATGTCTATTCCAATTCATGAACTCTCACACACTGAGAATTTTGAATTCTGTTCTTATGCTTTTTTCTTTCCTCAGGACTCAGGAGTGTCTTCTGAACTTCCCCTTAATGGTTTGATCCTTTCTTCCCCCTTCCTTAGACCAGATCTTCATTTCTTATACAGCTGAAACCATTTGAGTGCATTATTAAGCTACAATATAATGGACAATGACAATGCACTTTCTTAGGAATTTGGTGACAGACTCATACTTGCAGACCTAGATTTCCACAGGCAACAAAAAAATAACAGAGCACCAATGATGACATGACAACCAGATCTTGCAACAGGCCCAGATGTCTTTACATTCCATACTTAGGCCCACAGCACCATCATCGGTAACAACTTTACATACAAGGCTAGAGGTGACTTTACATGATTTTGCTCTAATATAATATATATGCCATCAAGTACCAGCCGTGTCCTCTGGATTTTATGTGGGAGAAGCAGTTCAGACTTTGTGCAATAGAATGAATGAGCACACATTTGTTATCAGATATCAGAATAAGGACAGAGTAACACTAGAACATTTTGACTTCCTAGGTCATTGCATTACAGACCTCAGAGTCAGTTTTAAAAAAAATAATCTTTGCCAGTACAACTGAGTGGGTGGCAGCTGAGCTTATGTACAAGCCACTTCAGAAAGTCTGAATAAATGCAATATTTTTTTCCCTAACACAATACAGTTTTTCCCCCCGATAAGGTACCTACAACCTGTCAACCTGTAAATTACATTTGCTTAATCACCCTTTCTTTCCCTTATCTTTCTCCCATCCCCATCTTAATGTATATAGATCCGACATCAATTAGGCCATTCTATGGATCTGATGAAGTAAGCAGCAACTCACAAAGATGATGTCTTATGCAGACAAGAAGCAATGGGTGGAAACTAATCAAGGAGAAAGCCAACCTAGAACTAAGGAGAACTTTCCTAACAGGACAGTTAATCAGCGGAAGTTGTAAGTGTTTCAATACTGGAGGCTTTTAAGAAGAGATTGGACCACCATTTATCTGAAATAGTATAGGGTTTCCTACTTGAGCATGGGATTGGACTAGAAGACCTCCAAGGCCCCTTCCAATGCTGTTATTCCATTATTCTATTCTATTACAAAATTCATTAGCCTTAAAAGGTGTAAATTACCTTGTAACACTTATCTTGTAAATTAGATAAGTTCTTTGATGATGTGCAATTGCCACAGTGGAGGGTAATACAGTCTGCTGGAACAGAAGCCTTGGATGGTGCTGCTTATTATCTTATACTTGATAACTTATTGTATGCACAAAGTCGGAAATATTTGACAATGGAGGAATGGTTGGTGAAGATGATGGAACATGCTGAGATGGCTAAATTGACTTCTTTGAACAGATAAAAAAACCCCCATCATTTATTAATTAGCATTAGTTTTTACTTTTCTGGAGAATCCAGCATGAAGTCGGAAGTCGCTCCCACTGATTTTTTGCCTACCTGTGATCATTCTATTTCTCCGTTTAGGTAAGGAAATAATTCCGAAATGAAGACCCAATCTACTAAAACTTTTATTTGTTTTGCCTCAATTTACCCTAAACAGTATATTAACACCATTACATTAATACCACCACAATTTTTTAATCATGATATTAAAAATCTGCTAACTTAAAAATGTGCAAAAAATGTGCAAAAAATCCAGGACCCATTATTTCCATGATGTTCACAAAGGTGTAATCATCACAGCATCCCAACAGTCACGTGATCAGGATTTCCAATGCCACTTACCAATTTCCCATAAGCCCGGGCACCCAGCAAGAAGACAAGCGGGCACGTGTCACTTCCACTACTTTTTGGCCCTCCCATGGTTGTTCTGTTTATCTGTTTAGGTAAGCAAATATTGACTTATTATTAAAATACATTTGCTACTGCTATTATTTTTTTGTTTATGACACATACTCTTCTTAGGCAATCATGGGACTATCCAGCATTCAGATTAAAAAAAAATATGGTAGTCTAATATTTAATGTTTTTTGGTCATAATTAGACTGCACTAATTTCTCTCTAAGGAGGACCCGATGAGTCACAAGGTTGTCTAGCATATTTTTTTTTAAAAAAAAACATTTCCTGAAGCTGCTGAGTCTCGAAGAAGTTGGGCGAATTCTGCAGAAAAAGGGCTGTCTCAACCTTCTCCAGAAACCTGGGGGGTTCTTTTTGGCCCCATGTATAGAAATGAGCACCCTTTTGTGCCCTGAAGTACTCAACCAGTTTTCAGCTAGGAGGCTCAACTGAAGTGAAAGAATTTCATCCAACTAAGTACAGGTCATTCCTCCTGATTGACCCCATGATACATGTCTGAAGGCTTCAGGCTAAGAAGTTCTCTATTGGCAAGGGGGAATTATAGGCTCATTGCCTTGAGCATTCATAACAGAATTGTCCACTACATATCTTCAGCTCCCCAGCCTCAGGGATCTCTCAGTGCTCTCAGAAGGCTCTGTGTAGCGGTGTATGGAAATGACTGACTTTGGGAGACAGAAGAAACAGCCATAGATTAGACAATGATCAGATAATAGGAAGCTGCACTTTTAGAAGAAATGGTGATGTGGCGAACATCTCAGAAGTGACTCTCCCTAGTTTCTTGGACTGTAAAGGTGAGGGAAGAGTGGTATATTTTCAGACTTGCATGATTCTGTTAATAAGTCCCCAAGTCATAAAGTTGCCAAGGTTGGACACCCTTGATTTAAAACACGATCAAATGGGAAGACACTTTCAAAGCTTTGTACAGTTCTTGTATCTTTCCCAACATCCAAATGCTCTAACTTATTAGTATACTCTTTCAATGTGGTTGCTACACTGCTGGTTGACAAATACAACAGTAATAAAAAAAACAAAACAAAATCCAAACTAAATAATATTTCTTCTATTCATTTACAAATCAGCACATTTTCACAATCTCTTAGAGGTTTTCCTTTTCTCTGAAGAACAAAAGGAAAAAATTATGAAGCAATTTCATTTGGTCAGGGAAAGGGCTTTGTTGTCTATAAAAATAAAGGTAGGACTTTTTTAAAAAAAAAATCTGTCTTAAAATAAGACAAAAAAGGTAACTTAAAAGTAATTATTTTAACTAGCTCATACTAGAAAAGACAGCTTCTTTCAAAGTGCTTATTTTATCTGATTGCTGTTAAGGAAAGAAAGCTTTGTATAACCTCTGTTTGAGTTTAATAAAGCTTGGCCCGTTGTTGGAAGATTTCCACCCCCATCTTCTCTTCCTCTCTGTCTATTGTTATCTCTTTCTTTTCAGGATGTGAGCTGTGGGGAAACAAATGAAAGCCAATATTATCAGCCCCAAATTCTGTGGCTCCCTGATTAGGCTACCAGCTGTAGGTCATCTTAAAAGTTACATTTTCATAATAAGTGATGAGATAATGTCAGATAATAAGCACTGATGACACAGTAGAGGCCTACCCCTCTTCTAATATCCCATTCCCTTACAGTTTGGTTCCTCCTGATGTCATTCCCTGCTTTGGGTTAAGCAAATGGGTTGTGTCTGCCTGCTGTTCCTCTCAAGGAACCTTTCCTCCATCCTTATCTCTCACTTACAAGAGCTCTGCATCCATCTGTGGGTGGCAGATACAGCCATTTGGATAAACAGGAGAATTTTTTTAAGCATTTAGAAGAGGAGAAACTCAAAGGCAGGCTTGCCAGGTTTCCATTTAGCATCTTACTGAAATGAATCATGCAAAAGTCAGTTTATATCTGCAAAAACCTGGTGAGGGAAGTCTACTCGTTCACTCTGAAATGACCTTATTAATACATATATGAACAAACAAATAAATAACATGAATTGCTGTTAAAAACCCTCTCTGATATTTTTCTGCTATGCAGTTTGTCAAAGTTATCTTCCCTGGCAAAGGAGGGTTCTGGTTTTTCCAATTTGCTCTTACAAATTATATGCAATACAATTTATCCCACAGAAATTTCCAGCTTGTTCAAAATTCCAGTGGGTGCTATTGATGTCATTTTCAAGTAACAGAATAACAGAGTTGGAAAGGACCTTGGAGGTCTTCTAATCCATTCCCCTGCTCAAGCAAAAGAAGACAAGCTCAGGGTTCAAAAAGATCTTGACAGACTTGAACAATAAGACCTATCCAACAACATGAAATGAGGAAAAGCAAGGTTTTACACATAGGCAAGAAAAACAAAAGGCACAAGTACAAAGTAGGAGAATCCTGGCTCAAAAACAGTAACTGTGAGAGGGGTCCTAGTGGACAATCACTTAAACATGAGCCAGCAGTGTGCGGCAGCAGCCAAAAATAGCTAATACTATCCTCGGTTGTATAAACAGAGGGATAGAATCAAGTTCACATGAAGTATTAGTACCATTTTATAAAGTCTTAGTAAAGCCACACATGGAATACTGTATCCAGTTTTGGTCACCACATTAAAAAAAAGATGTTGAGATTATGGAAAAAGTGCAAAGAAGAGCAACTAAGATGATTAAAAGCCTGGAGACAAAAACATATGAAGAACAGTTGCAGGAATTGGATATGGTCAGTCTAGAGAAAAGAAGGATGGAGTAACATGATAGCAATATTCCAGTACTTGAGGGGCTGCTACAAAGAAGAAAGGGTCAATTTATTTTCCAAAGCACCAGAAGGCAAGACAAGAAACAATGGATAGAAACTGTTCAAGGAGAGAAGTAACCTGGAAGTAAGGAGAAACTTTATAACAGTGAGGACAATTAGTGGGACAGCTTGCCTTCAGAAGTTGTAAGGGCTTCATCACTGGAGATTTTTAAAGAAAAGACTGGACAGTCATCTATCTGAAATGGTATGGGATCTCCTGCTTGAGTAGGGAGTTGGAATAGAAGACCTCCAAAGTTCCTTTCAACTCTATTCTGATTGAATCCCATACAGTTTCAGACAAGTAGTTGTCTAATCTCTTCTTAAAAACCTCCAATGTTGGAGCACCCACAATATCTTGAGGCAAGTTATTCTACTGATGAATTGTTCTAATTGTCAGGAAATTTCTCTTTAGTACTAGGTTGCTTCTTTCCTTGATTAGTTTCCATCCATTGCTTCTTGTCCTGCCTTCAGCTGCCTTGGAGAATAGGTTGACCTCCTCTTCTTTGTGGTAGCCCCATAGATATTGGAACACTGCTACACATCTTTCTTGTCCTTTGAAACCTCTCGTGTTGCACACATTCTCCAAACTAGAAAAAAATCCAACAAGAAGAGGTTTTTGTTACTTTGCTTTGGACATTCATTGAAGGAGAAACATCAGAATGACTGCATGCTACTAGAGAGTTGATGTTAACGAAAGACCGGAATTTACTGACTTCATAGCTACCTCATCAATAATGAATGGAATATTTCTCTGAGTTTCTCAAGGAAATGATGAATTGTCCAATACTTTTACACTGGCAGGACTCCCCTGCTAGTATTGACAGCAGTATTATTATTTTAAAAGCCCCAAGAAGGAATTTTCTCTTGATATTTCCCCTTGGGATTAAACTAAGAAGAGGGGAGTTAAGGAGGTTGCACATCTCAGAAAAGATAATTGTTCAATGTAAAACCAGACATTCAGACATATTTCTTGCCAAGTCATCTATAAATAAGTGGAAGGAAACCATATTGCACCCAAAATTCTCCTTTCCTTTTCCAAAATTTCAAAAACAATTTGAATGAGAATTGATAGAAGAGAATGTTTGTAGCTCAAGGTTGACATGAGGGGTCCTTGGTGCTCTCTGAGCTTGGTTGGGTTTTTTTGCAAACATTACATTATTCAAACTAGCTAACATCATGATGTTGATATTACTTAATTGGGTAGCTCTAGTTTGGGCAATGAAATGTCTGCAAAACAACAATAACCAAGGTCAGAGAGCACAAAAGATTCCCCATGAATGAGAACCACTTAAAATGAAAAGGAATATTTCTGCCTGTCGCTAATAAAGCCTATGTTGTAAATAGGAATATTTGGATTAATTTGAAAGGAAAGAAAACTCAGTCTGGTAAATAATGTTTAATTCTCAGGATTGTTGATTTGCAAATTCATTTCATTCTTTCTGACAGCATTCCCATTTTCTATCTTATTGCATACCTATCCTGACTAATCTGTAACATTCAGATTAGGTATGCATTTTGAAATATAATAAAATGTAACTGAATCACTTTTGTTTATTTGAAACATGAAATCAAATATGGATTTTGAGTATCCACATACTATCTTTTTAGAGAGCTTTTGTTATCTCTTGAGGTACTCAGTTGGTGCTCCCACATCATTAAAAACGTAACAGATGCATTTTCTGATTAGTCTTGTCTAATACATATTAAAATGCATAGCTGTTATGTTTATAAGCTGCCAAGAACCACATCACAACATTCCAAAAAGTATTAAATCCTTTGAGTAGCTAGGTTTTATGCAAATTATTCTAATAGGAGCAGATAAGTCTTTCATATCGAAATTAATAAAGATGGACTGCCTTAAGCATCTATTAGAAACTGTGACTCAGGACACCAAGGACGGTAGTAAATTGTAGTTAACACAGAGTAAAGATATTATTTTGGGGCAAGTTATTTATTACTTCTGCCCCCAAAACTGTCATGCTCTGTTGACTTATCATTTGTTACAAATCCAGTATTTGTGGGGAAGAGAAAAGCTAACCTCTTTCCCCCTTCTGCCCAAGAAACTAAAAATATTTCATGAATATATATATATATATATATATATTCTTAAAGATTAAAGGGAATATCATAAATGTGAACCAGAAGGTGCATTTTTATGATACCGTTATTGATTCTTCATGCATAGATAGAAGAGACAAGAACCCTTGAGATTATTCATAATTCTAGGATTGATCCAGAGACCCTGGTGCATTTTCCTGGCATAACAGAAAAATATAAGATCTTAATAATATAAGATTAATATAGGATATGGGCATGAGCTTCACAAAAGATTGGAGTGACAGGATAGGGAGCCCAGTCTTTCTGGTAAATGGTTATCTTCTGACTGACCTTATCAATTTGTCTTTTGGTAAAGGAGTGATTTTTGGCTGGCAAGCATTTTATGAATAGGCAATCCTTCCATATCAATCATTTTGAAAATGGTCCTATCCCAGTATGTCGTCTAACTTCTAGATTATTGCCAAAAAGAAATCTACAGCATTTACTCTAGGAATAAGTAAATACTGCATTCAGTTTTGGTCACCACGATGTAAAAAGGATGTGGAGACTCTAGAAAGAGTGCAGAGAAGAGCAACAAAGATGATTAG
>JANHZT010007308.1:0-11307 GCA_032468215.1 Stegonotus admiraltiensis | reverse complement strand
ACTTTTGCCATTTAGTCATGCCAGCCACATGACCACAGAGATGTCTTCCGACAGCGCTGGCTCTTCAGCTTTGAAACGGAGATGAGCAATGCCCCTAGAGTCAGGAACAACTAGCACATACTGTATGTGCAAGGGGAACCTTTACCTTTACCTTTATCTTGGAGCCCAAGAGTTGGGTTTCAGTTCCAATAACCTCTGTGCAGATTAAGGTTAGCATGAGGGTTAGGTGTTAAGTATTGCAGTATGTTGGAGATTGGGAATGAGGGTTCTACATTATAGGTAAGAAGCTAGTTAGAGGATACAAATCAACCATAGGGTATGAAAACAAGAAACCATGTATACTGTCCTAGATTTTTTGGAAAAAATATTACTATAAATAGGCAAATTATTCTGATTTGATATAAAGCAGCTCTGTGGAAAGTTTACAAATGGGCACATATAATCTTTCAAAATTCTCGACCAAAATTGTGTGCAGAAAAATTGGCTGTATGAGGATTTTGTGGTAGGGTGGTTTTTTGTTTTGTTTTTTGACTAATTTAGTGTACTGTTACTAAAAAGTGATTGGCAGAGTCCCTTCCTGATGTCTTTCCCTAGAGCTGAATTAAAACCTGCGAGGCCAGAGAGGTTGCAGATCATTGACGTGATGATCATACATTTTTTATTTGCATGCATACCCAGAGGCCACCTGAGAACTATAATAAGCGTAACAGCATACCCACATTCAACCCATAAGCATTTTAGGGGATTTTCTTCTGAAAAACAAAATCTAAAACAAATGTTCTTTCAGACATTTTAATGAGAACTGGTAAGAAAAATAAAAAATAATTTCTCTGCATAGTACTAATGAATTTCTGGAACCATTGCAAATGGTCTGTTTTCTGCGATTTCTTATCATTTTAAAATTACTTAAAATTTAAAACATTGTTTGTATCTGTTTAACAAGTCACTGAGAAGAGCAAGCAAAAAGGCTGGGTCCTGAAGAAACCCTAATTTCCAGAAAACTTCCCAAGTCCCTTGTTAAACTTTTGATGCTTCAAAAGTAACCCATATAGCTAAGCATATCTTTAAAAGCCAAATGACTATAAACACTATAGATAAAACACTGAGATTTTCAAGCAATTAAATTTACACAAGGTCAGATCTTGTGATTTCCTCAACTCCTATGAAATCATGGCATGTATCATGGCATCTAATAATGACTGAATCAACCCTTGTTTCTTCTTCTGCTGCTGATGCTGCTTTTTTGGGGGGGGGGGGCCATTATAAAAACTTGTTCTGCTATTGGCACAGGAGAGTGCAGTGTTAAGAGCCCTTTCTGCACCTTTCAAGCCTAAATAAAATAGCTCAACACGCTCTGATGAAAAGCTGCTGTTCCTACCACCCTGCCTTTTCCTCCTCTTCCTCCTCCTCCTTCTTTCACAAAGCAGCACTAGATGCATTCAAATCACAGCTGTCAGCTCCGAAACAAGAGCTTGGGTGGGATGAAGGGGGAGAAATAGGACACTGACATTGTGAGGGAGTTGCTATGGCAATTCAAACAGAAGGGTTGCTTAATAGGTTTTATTCCCAGGAAACCAGGAGCATTAGAAGGGAAATAGTAGAGCTAGCGCTCCACAAAAGCATGACCACATATTTTTTAATGAATAGCATCTCTATGGAGAATATCTTGGGCTTCTTCTCCTTCAAGAGCAAAGGAAGGAGACCTCCTAGTGGCCATTTGAAATATAAACTGGTGGCTCAGAAAAGGAAAGTCCATTCCAGAGCAGAGCTACCTGGAAGAATATGGACCGTAGCCTGCAGTGTAAAGCCCTCCATTAACTTATGGCTGAGAACCCTTGTTATGGCCAGAGGCGCCCTGAATGGGTGGGAGAAGCAAGGGCCCAGGAGATCAGGCAATTATGCCGAGAGGTGGAGTTGTATACTTCTGTTTTTGTTTGAAGGAAGCAGGAATTTTACTTGATTTGTGTGTGTGTGTGTATGTGTTTAACCTAATTTAAGGGGCTTGAAAGAGGAATGGAAGACTTTGCAAATTTGAAGCTGAAGGCCGACCATCAGTGACATACGTGGATGGTTAATTGAGTTGTGAATAGCCTATAAGCATGGGGAGGAGGGGATCGATGTTTATATTTAAAATTTTGATACAAATTCCATTACTTATAGTCTTGCCTCTGGCATTTGGCAGAAGTATGAAAGACCTGATTTTTTGTTGGATATTACAATGCACATTTTCATTGTTTTTTCGCTAGTATAGATGTCCAAGGATTATAGAATCTGGTTTGAGTATTTTAGAGTCTATTATATTACATTGATAAAATACCAAAATATACATATTCCTTGGTTTTACATATAATATCAGGGAATCCATCTTGAATCTTTGAGGTGTTAACTTGATTAGCATTTTCTCTCATGGAAGTCCTTAGTTGCTATCTCAGTTAAACTGTTTACAAACAATGCCATCTGGTGGTAAAAATTCTCCATGCTGAAATTCCACATTAAAGTTAAAGTCTACAGTGGAATTATCACTAGAAACATCTCGCAGAGATGCAGTTCACACAATAGATCATACTCTTGGGATGATGGCTTCATTATTGTGCTTATGCATTATATGTTTTTAATTAACTTCACACATGGATGTTTTCATTTCTATCACAAACATCTTTTCCCTGCAGTTATTTTGTGAACTGGTGAACTAAATTATGATTTACCGGTAGTACAATATATGAACACAGCAACTAATCTGAACATCTAGAAGATCTCAAAAGTGAAGCAATCATTTATATCACTTTATCATATTAAAGCAGCTGAAGTACCTTTCCCACATCAGGTTCTGCTAGATATATCAGAAGTTAAGTTTCTAGAATTTCTGTGACACATATAATTTTATAATGCTGAAATAATACTGCAGTAATCAAAAATCTTATTGGGCTTCTTTTTAGAAAAAAATGCTGAAGGGAACATCATAGCTGTGTATAAATCATAGCTGTGTGTAACTGGAGGGAAACTTTTTTTAAACTTAGCAAAGGGCCATTTCTTTTTTTTGTTCTTTAGGTAAAACTGTCCAGTTAAATTTCTGGATAGGCTGCTTCCAAATGCAAGCAAGTCCAGCACCATATTGTTCTTTGCTGATACTATTGTGAGATATTGCTTGAATCTCAGAAAAGTGAACAAATAACTATCAGCTCTGCTCCTAACCCTTTGGAATTGCTTTCCAATTAGCAGAAATGGCTAACCAAATGACTAAAAAATAAAATAAAAAGTAATTTATATGAGAAAAGGAAAAAGTGACAAGAAAAGAAAAAGTAGCAATCTTCATTCCAAATGAAGTAAATAAAATAATTGTAAGTTAACTAATTATATATTATAAACCGGAATTAGAGCTAGAATTTCAGAATATGTGCACTGTTCATAACAGAGGAAATTGCCTGAGAGAGATTTCCTGCTTAAATGTTGCCACGTAGACTTCTTTTTTTCCCCTAAAAGCAAATATTTTTTTTCTTTGGGGAAACTTTTTCCCTCTTATTTCCCAGTCTATCCTACAGCCTGAGATTTTGTAATGATCATCTACCACAGGGGTGTCAAACTCACAGCCTGCAGGCCGGATGTGTCACGCACTGGCCACGCCCACTCCACGATTTAGCAAAGGGGGGAAAAGTTGCAATACGTCACGTGATGACAACGTGTTGCCACGAGTTTGACACCCCTGATCTACCAAGTCTGACCTTGCTTAGATTTCTGAGATCACCTTAGATAGTTAGTTACTATCACTTAGTTTGGACCCCAGACTTCTGGTGTCCAAAAAAGAAGCTGACGTAAATATTTTATGCTTGGCATTGATATCGCTATGCACTTCCAAAAGAAAAATGAATATAGTTTTTGTTCAACAGCAAGTTAGTTTAATTGGCACATTTAAGGTTTCATCTGCTTTTATTTTAGACAATTTTATTTGCTTTATAAAGACAATTTTAAAATTTTATTTAATTTATTTTTTTATAATTTACTAATGTATATGGATTCCTCTGCTTGAAATTAAATATAATAAAGGGACATATACAACTGTTTTAAATAAAATTAATAAATAAATTAGGTTCATGCAGCGTCTTGCTCGTGATTTTATTTTTAAAGTCCATGACAAACCAGTTTAACACTTCCATGTCATCAGTGTCAGGCCACTTAAGATTCCAATCTTTACTCATAAACTTTAGGAACATAACTACACATATTATACTCTTTGAAGTAAAACAAGTTATGTGTTATGCTAGGTGTTTTATTTTCACAGCAGACAAATGTGTGGACTGTCAACCCTTTCATCATTAGTAAAGAAGCCGCAATTGCCAGGCAAACTAATTCCTCATGATGTCATACATAGTCAAGGCAGTTGACAAGAGGTCAAGAAAAATTTACACCTGACTTCTATCACAATCTGAATCCTTTTAACATTCTTTACTACCTCTCTGCTAATGACTCAGAATTTGTATGTTTTTTAACCCCTGGTCTACTTTGCATTCCTAGTATATTGTTTGATTTAGATCTGTTCTCTTATCCACAATTAAACTCTTGGTCCTGGAAGGAAAACATATTTTAAAACAACTATCAGATTTCCTTTGAATTGAATTTGACTCCCAATGACTTCATGAACAAGTCTATGCAGTTTTTGTTGTTGCTGTTTTTGGAAGTGGTTTAGCACTGCCTTCTTCTTGGATGTTTTTCAACTACCTAGTCCAGTTTACAACCCTGATATTCCCCGGAGATTTCCTATCTAAGTATTGTACTAACCAGCCCCAACCCTGATTAGCTTCCAGACCTAGATAAGATCAGTTAGATGCAACTTGCTCAAATTATTAATTTTCTGAGTAAGAACTGCGTGAAAAGGAGGCTCCACAGGTTTAAGTTAGCCTTATATGTTTGTAGCAGTGTTACCACCTTACCATACAGGTAGTCCTTGACTTACAATAGTTTAACAATAGTATTTAGGATGGCCTTTGAAAGGGTACTTTACAGACTGTACTTACGATGGCTGTAAAGCACCATTGGCTTTTGAAAAACACTGCACTACCACCCTAAAGTCACATAACAACAGTCTGGTTGCTTCGTACCTATTTGCACGTATGATTTGTTGCCAAGCGCTTCATGATCATTTGGTCGCTATTTGTAATGTTCTCTGCCAGCTTCCCCAGAAAGTCAATGGGAACCCGCCAGGATAAGTTGCAAGCTGCTGCCGCTTGCCTCTTGCTGAGACTTTCTCTTATCTCTGGGGGCTGCCAGCCAAGGAAAACTGAACAACCCCTTCTCCTCCACCTGTGCAGAAACACAGCTGTAACCTGAAGATTTTGGTTTCACCCCTGCACTCCTTTGAAGGAGTTTCCTTCTGTGCGTGGAGTAAGTTGGGACAATGGCTGTGTCAAACCCCATATTTCATCTTCAGAAAGTGATGAAATAGATAGAAAATGCTGAAAAATGGTTGTATGCTTAGCGTCATCTAGAGCACTTCTTAGCTTTATGGCGATTTGGGCATGAACTTTCCAACAATATCTGTGTTATAGAGCTTATAAAACCAAGATGAAGTAGAAAAACAGCTTATTAATTTTTGGCACCCTAATTCCTTCTTCAGCTAACACTATTCAGACAACCAAAATGCTGCCACCTATACACGGACACAGAATTATTACAAATGTAGTAAGTAGAAATCCGTCATTCCAAACAATTGCTTCTTCAATTCTACGTTTATGTAATCCATAGAAAGATCTTTTCTTCTGTAAATGTTATATTAACTCTCCCTTGAAAAATATTTTCTTGCTCCTAAACCCACCATTACATTATACTGGTTGTCAATTATGCCAAATAAAATTTTAGAAAATGTCAGTTTTAATGAAATATTTTCAACGTTTTCCTGACATGGTATTACAGTGGTTCTCCTCTTTCCTTCCGGACTGATTCCAATTGATGTCTATGGAAATTCTCAATCATCCAGGACATGGTTGTCCTAAAGGTACTGTTCAAAAGGTTACTGGACCCCTCTTTCAAACCAGTGGCCCTTTCTGTCCAGAATGTGGACTTTACTGTAAATACATGGCACAATGCAGGAGAACAAAACTCATCAGGACAAGATTCAGCAGTCCACCTGCATCTGAAAGACAAATGTTGCTCTTTTGAAGACAGCAAAGTCCACATTCTGGACAAAGAGAGCCACTGGTTTGAAAGAGGAGTCAAAAAGGCCACCTCTATTAAAATTGAACAGCCCTCTCTCAACAGAGGGAGAGGATACGACATCATCTATTTCCTGTCTACAGCCCAGTCCTTTCAGCAATCCCAAGAAGGTTCCTGATTCAGGTAACCCCTGAGGATATAGATAAACCACTAAATGGCCTCAACAACTATTGGAAACTAATGACTGACCTTCACAGTGGTGACAGACAGATGACTGCAAAGAATATAAATCCTTCCATTCCTCACCATTCAGACAGAACTGGAGAAGCTTCTTGGATGGGAAGTGAAAAGTTTTCAAGGAAAAAACCCAAGAAAGTCCAGTTGCCTTTTGAACAGCACTTTTGGGATTCTAGTTGATGTTCATGGGGAGTGTGGTCCTGCTTTGTGGCATTCCTCTGGTCTCAATTTTCTGCCCTCACCTTTTAAATATCCATATGACATCCCTGGGTCAGGATGGGTTAAGGTATTATCAATATGCTGATTACCCAATTATAATCTCAACCCTTGTCTATCCCCACAATGCTGTTGAAGTTCTGTTTCAGTGTCAGGAGCCTGTGAAGATCTGGATTGTGAATAAAAGACTCAATAGGTAACCCTACTAAAAGCCAAATGTCTGGATTTTGGGGTCATCTGGATCCAGAGAATTTCTATATTTCATTAATTTCATTCCGTATTAATTGTAATTTATAGACCCAGTGTGCAATTTATTGATTCTCCTGGTATCATCGTAGACATGGCTCAGATTGTCATTGCACAAATCCACTGAAGATGTGTCACAAACAATATATGGTCCAGAATGCAACAGCATAAGTAATTATGGGCTATGATGCACCCAT
The DNA here is from genome assembly GCA_032468215.1 of Stegonotus admiraltiensis. Lineage (NCBI taxonomy): Eukaryota > Metazoa > Chordata > Lepidosauria > Squamata > Colubridae > Stegonotus > Stegonotus admiraltiensis. The sequence goes on along the minus strand of JANHZT010007308.1, from coordinate 4,267 downwards.
GTAACACTTACTCCATGAGCTGCACCAGGTACCAGTATGCTTCTGGTCACTTAAAAGACCTTCATGGGGCAAAGACTGGCAATTCACAAGATCACTTGTTTCCGATCACTTCTGCCCAACTGATAAAATCTGGTAGCTCTGGGTCATAACAATAGTGATGGTAATCACACTTAGATTTATATTCCACCCCATACTGCTTTACAGCACTCTCTGGGTGGTTTAGAATGTCAGCATATTGCCCCCAATAATCTGGGTCCTCATTTTACTGACCTTGGAAGGATGGAAGATTGAGTCAACCTTGAGTCCCATCAGGATCAAACTCCAGGCTGTGGGCAGAGTTTGCCTGCAATACTGCATTCTAATCATTGTGTCATGAAGACTTCAAGTGTTGTATATATTTAAAGAACTTAAATAAACACAAATAGTTATTTTAGAGTGTTTCTTGCCATCCTTCCTAGTACCTATCTCTTCCCACTTACGACCATAACCATGTTACAATTTATATTGTTTTGTTTCCTAGTACGATTTGATTGCTTATTAGTAACCTATGACTATCACTAAGTGTTATAGCTTATGATTCTTCATGAATGTATTTTATTTTTCTTTATGTACACTGAGAGCATATGCACCAACGACAAATTCATTTTTTTATATATAAAGGTTTGTGTTTTTTTTAAAACAAACAAACACATAATACATCAATCCTTCTGTGTGTCTTCTCGGTGTTTCTTCCGTGATTTCTTCTTTTTATTCCTCCTCCTATCTTTATTTCTCCTTGATAATTTCCATTTCTCTGTTGCGATATTTCCCCCCAAAGTACAATACATTTAATATAATATTCTCCTTATTTATCACAATCTTTATATCTCTTTTTTAACCAATCATAAAATTTCCCCCACATCTTATAATAGTCCGTATCCTCTCTCTCTGTAATCATCAAAGTTTAGCTGTTCATTTCCGCACAATCTAAGATTTTTTTAATTACTTCCCCTTCCAAAGGGATTTTCTCTGCTTTCCATCTTTGTGCAAATATTATCTTCGCTGCTGTTATTATATGTATAATCAATTATATATTTTCTTCACTAATTTTCTCTGGTAGTATACCCAATAGGAACAGCTCAGGTTTTAAATCAATATGTTGTTGGATCATTTCTTCTGACCGTGTCTTAATTCTGCTCCAATAGTCTCTAGCTTCTGAGTATGTCCACCACATATGATAATAATACCCTGGTATTTGATGGCATTTCCAACATTTAGCTGATTAAGACACATTCCTTGTGTGTCCAATCACACTTGGCCAATAAAGAATTCTGTTCTGTTCTGTTCTGTTCTGTTCTGTTCTGTTCTGTTCTGTTCTAATATTAGGAGAAATCTGTATGTAAAGTACAAATGAACTGCATCTATAATAGTTTTTGATTCATTAAATATTTTCTATTTTATTAGTACTACAAAATTTTGCTTCTGTAAAAGAAAACTTTAAGATAAAATAGGAGGCCATGTCAACTGACAGGAAATGTTGAAGAGTCACTACCAAATATATAAACTGAGTTTTTTCAGCAATTTTTAATTTTATTTTTGAAATAAAAGCTTGCTTTGTGAGATATAACCTAAATAAATACTTCAACTAGGTACTCTTTATATTAAAATTGTTTTAAAGTAAAAGTTGTCTTAAATGTCAAGATCAAATAGTTGTCCTAATTTTATTCTTTATGAAGCATAAATTATACTATCCTGACTAGTTCTAACTTTGAAAACTCAGGAATATGATTATAGCCTATGGTATGAACTAGACAGCTTATATTGTTTGACTCAGAAAGATGAAAGATGAAAGATGAAAGCAAAACTGTCTGAATCTTGGATCTATGTAATAGGTGCCAGAGAGTCTAATTCTTTTTAATTTTTTTTAAATTTTAGCTTAGGTTTAAAGGCAAATTTAAAGATTTTACTCCACTGTGATAGTGACATCGAGTGCCAAGCTTGAAGAAATGTATGAAGTTCATTGCATAACCCAACATCAATACACTGACTACCATAGTTAATTGAATTACTTAAAACTTAATTACAGGAAGGAAATGCAAGTTAATTGTATCATGAAGCCTTTAAGGCACTTCTCCAAAACAGCATAAAGTAAAATAAACAGCCATTCTTCATCCACGTGAACATGTTTTCTTTCCTGGCTTTGCAATTTACTAGGGTATAGGGTTATGGAATTTATCATTCTATGGCAGGATAGAATTGTTATTGCTAAGAATTATTTACTAAGCTATAATACACTGTGGGAATGAAAACATTGGTCCTTATGATTATACTCTGTTGTTCCACAGAATTCTTCAGTGATATCAGGGATAACTATGGTATTAGCATTTTCTACAAGACAGTATAGTTGGTGAAATCCTTGTCACGCACAAAATTTTATATTCGTGGATGGTATGTTTAAGTGTTATATTTATAATATATAGTTCACATAGTGAATATACAAAACAATCAAACTGCTGCAGTTTTATTTTTATATTTGAAATATTATTTCAAACTTGAGGAAGCATACAATTACTTAACACCACAATATGTTTACAAAATATTTGTAGTATAGAGTCAGCCTTTCTTCAGGCATGGCTGGAAAACAAATTTTGTTTCCGAACAGATTTGTTGCCACTGTTAAATAATACAATAATTTGTGCTTTGCCAAGAAAAAAGTTACATGAGTTACATGGATAGGGTGTTGCCCATGAGAAACAAGAATTTTAGAAAATATGTAGTGGGCTTACCTAAAACAAGTTCAATTTCCACATACCACATGCTTAGTCATCATATAGATAAAAGATCTCTCCAAACTGGAGGTTTAAAAAAAAACAACCCCAAAACCTTGATTCTATAAACAGAAGCCAATAACTGCTGACATTTACGTCTGTTACATGCTTTTGAAGACAGTTTATAATTTTTCAGTTACATGCATTTTATAGTAAGCATTTTAGAAACGATACATACTCCATCTTGTTTTGCATATAATGATTATATATTTGTATATATCATGATTTGTATATTTATCAGCTGTGAGTCATCAGTGAGTCTTGTGATGGGCCTTTTGATGGGTCTTGTGATAAGGAGATTGCATCAAGTCAGGGTCATTGGGAGGTGAACTGCCAGTGGGGAGGGTTTGCATGGGTTGGTTGAGGGTCGGTGTATCTCTGGTTGGCTGTCCAGTTGATTTGGATTCTGGGAGGTTCGTAGGCTGGCTGTAGGTTGTACACAAAAGCTACAGATATTCACCACTATTGCAAATAAATAGTATGCTAACTTCACAGTTTAAAAAAAAGTGTAAAGGTTTCTCCTGCCAGTCATGTCCAACTCTAGGAATGGTGCTCATCTCCGATTCACAGCTGAAGAACCAGTATTGTCATGACTCTGTGATCATGTGGCCAGCATGACTATACACTGAAGGCTCATAGAATGCTGTTACCTTCCACTGAAGTGGTACCTATTTAACTACTTGCATTTGCATGCTTTCAAACTGCTAGGTTGGCAACAAGTGGGGCAAGAATGGGAGCATACTCCATCATGCGGTACTTGGATCTCAAACTGCCATACTTCTAGTCAATCAGCCCAGCATCTTAAATGCTCAGCCACTGTGCCCCCTACCAGGAGTGGGTTCTACTTACCTTTACTACTAGTTCGCATCGTACCCGTGAAGCTTCTGCGCATGCGCAGATCGCCTATAATGACGTCCGGGTCAGTGAGCGGAGCCTCCTGCCGGTTTTACTACCGGTTCTTGCAAACTGGTCTGAACTGGGGGCAACCCACCACTGCCCTCTACCATCGTAATATAGACCAGGAGTGTCAAAGCCATTCATATCGAGGGCCTATCATGATGTACTGGGATGTTTTTTGCCTTTGCTGAACTGGGGTGGGCGTGGCCACCAGTTTGACAGGACTGGTATAGATGGACAAATAGTGAGAAGAAATATCAGTGAAATTATGACATGGCATTACATTTCCATCTTATTCTTGTATGAAGTAGAAGCAGATTATTCATTTTATGGAATCTGATGGTCATGTAGACCAATCCTACCTTTTTGCCTCACTTTCCTACACTCAGTTTATCCAACTGGCTTAGTTCTAGTATCACAAGTTATGGATAGGATGGAACACTATTTGGGCAATTCGACAGAGAAAGACAAAATATAATGGAATAAGTTAGTGAACATTTTCTTATACATACTAAAAACATGGCCAACACGTTCTATTATAGGTGAATCTAATTTCCAATAAG
>JANHZT010007307.1:316970-335243 GCA_032468215.1 Stegonotus admiraltiensis | reverse complement strand
TATTGGTTTTCTTTGTATGCTGCCGCTTTTGTTAATTTGTAGTTTTTATTCCAAATCATTTCCCATTCATCTAGATTTATATTATGTCCAATATTTGGCCCACGCTCTCATTGGTTCTTTTACCACCTCTTCCACTCTGTCATCTAAATAGTTGTATAGTCTGGACAAGCCAATAGTTTGTCTAATTGATTTGCTTCCACCTCAATACCAAATTCTTCTATGTCTTTTTTGTACCTGGATTGTATCTGCAGGTATGGCCACCAGTAGATATGTATTCCCTGCTCACTTAGGATCTGATTACTTTTGAGTTTTCCTTGATTGTCTAGGAGCTCTTTATATCTAATTATTTTGCTAATCTCTACTGTATTGGGATATATGATAGCTTCCATGGTTGATAGGCAATTCGGGATTTTCATATACTGTTTTCTTCTAATTTCTTCCCATGTTTGTATTAATGCTTCTCTAATCTTATGTCTATGAAAGTATGTTTTTGTCTTGTTCTTTTTGTCCCACATAAAGGCATGCCACCCTCTTTGTAGGTCATGTCCTTCCAAAATTAGGATTCTTTGATTTCTTAGATTAACTCTATCTCTTATCCACACTAGGGTGGCCGATTTATGGTATATTTCCCAAGCCGGGAGTCCAAAACCTCCCCTACATCTACTGTCCTGTAGTGATCACAATTTTATTCTTGCTTTTTTCCCAGCCCAGATAAATTTCCTAATAATTTTACTGAGTTCTGTGAAAAAAAAATTATCCAAAATAATGGGTATTGTTTGAAATAAATACAGTATTTTGGGCAGGATATTCATCTTGATAGATGCTATCCTGCCCAAAAGATATTCCTATTTTCATTCAGGACATATTGCTGACCAAAATTACTTCCAGCTGTCACCAATTCACACAATTCTAAATTATATTTTTTTAAAAACTGAAACCATGAAGCATCTGTTTCAAATAGTAACACAACTAGTACAGTCCCACTAGGAACCAAAATATGTTAACTAACATTTTTAAATCTAAAACAAGTACCACAATAAAACACCCATTAAAACAGTCATTTTTCTACAAATTAGTTGCTGTAAACTAGATTGTTCATCCTTCCTTGGTATAAGATAAACCCCTAGAAAGCTGGGGAAGCTCCGATTTGGCAGGTAATCGGTAGGAAAAATTGTAATAGTCATTTCTGTACTCAAGGATAACAATCAAAGAACAATTTCAGTCATAAAAAAGTTCTTAATTCTTATTTCCATCAGCATTTTTTCTAGAACTAAAATTATGAAAATATGCTATCAGTTTAAAAAACAGATTGCAGGATCCTGAAAGTCAGTTAGCTGACAAGTAGTGGATTAACCCTTTAACAACTATTTACAAACATCTGAATTGAAGATTCACATAAACGCTGAGGACTTTAGTAAGACTTGAGGAATAGGAGACTACAATAAACAAGTTACAATCAAACTCACAGCCAGCAAATTTAAGTAAATCAAATCATAAGACTGACTACCATATTTAATATCTCCAACAGAAAAGAATCTGTAGCTGGGGGTGAAATCGTGGAGTCCTTGGTGCTCTCAGAGCTTGGCTTCTTGCTTGTAGATGTTTCATTGGCCACGTAAGTAACATCATCAGTGCAAGTAAGTGTGGGGTTTGCTTCCTGTTTATATATAGTAGAGTGCCCTGCCAATGTTAGTGGGGATGTGGTTTTCTCCTTTGTAGTTCCTTGATTAGTGTTTTGTTTTCTGCTTGTTTGTCTGATGCTAACCCTATTTATTGGCTGCTGGACAGGATGTGTTCTGGTCTTTTTGTTTCCTTTTTAGCTTTTTTTATTGTTTCTTTTGAATTGTACGTAGATATAGTTTATCTCTATTATGACAGAGCTGTCTGAATGCCAAATGTGCAGGAATTCTGTAGAGTTTTTGGATTTGGCTTGGTCTAAGATGCTTAGTTTCCCAGTTGAAATTGTGGTTAAGTCTGTCTATGTGTTGTAAGCAAGTAGTTTTCATCATCTCTTCTAACTGCTAGCTGGGTTCATGGACACCCTGCTAGTTTCCTGTCCTACATAGTGGCTGTTATAGTCCTTACATTATATGCTGCAGATTATATTTGTTTTTTTCTTCTTGAAGGAGGAGTTGATTGATTTGTGTGCTATGATGGTGCTATGTGGATGTAAATCTGTTGGTTCTTCCTGATTTGGAACCGGATAAATTTGGAAAAGGATAACATTATTATACAGCAAAAACATCTTAGAAACAACCAACATATTATTACAGCCACACGGCACCACAGTAGCAGATGATCACCAATCCAGAAATGCTATGGAGGTCCTGGAAACTTGGCATTCAGACAAATCAGCCATCAACAGACACATAGAGATAAACCATAAAATGTCTGCAAGCAAACAAGCTCAGACAGCACCAACAATTCCACTATTTCTGTCTCCAGTCAATAGAATACTTCCATGATGAAGCATTGCAATATTTTACCGTCAATGGGAAAATTAATGTTATTAACTATGAAAATCAACTACATTTGCAGTGGATATGGTGGTCAATTAAAAAAGAAATAACATAGTTGAAACATTTGGCAGAAGAAACTGATGGCAGATACAAAGACTGCAAGTTAACAGATGTTTAGCTCATATTTCCCTTAACATTAACTAACTTAAACTGTCATTACTGAAAGATAGTTGTTTTTCTTTAGTGCACTTACTGATTTTGAAAGGACAGATGAGCATCTTTTTGTGGGGCCTTTTCAGCTGCTTAAGGATGCCAGCCACAGCAGAGATTGCCATCTACAAAGAAAAATGAGTTAGCTCATTTAAATTTAAAACAAATGAAAGGAGAAACACAGATCCTGTTAAGATGGCACATTCTTTTCATAGATTTCCCCCTACATATAAAAACATTGCACGTAAGGTTCAACTATATGTTGAAGTAGTCAGCATATAAAATTAATTGGGGTAAAATTTTTTACTTCATTTAGGTTTCTTTAAGTTACAACAATATAAAGATCCAGGTTTTCTAATTTCTACAGTGTTTATGTACGTATAAGTATCTAGATCTTTACAGTCCTAAAAGTATTTTTAAATATGTGGAAATCAATATGTTAAAAGTTTTTTAAAAGTTGTCTTAGGTATTAATAGATGGATTAAAGGTCTTTTAAGGAAGGATTTTTAACTTGGTGGTAAAGCCTATTCACTGCCCATATAGAAAGCTTCAGGATTAAGTAGCTGATAATAAACAAATCCCTTGCCTAAGACTGGAAAACTAATGTCTATCAAAGATTGCAAACTATGTAGACAAATATGATTTGTGCTTGCAAAATGGGTGGTATTTCATTGAAGACTTTCCCTATGTGAGTTGGCAACTCTGTCGGCCTGCACATCTCTGGAAAAGTCTACACATCTCAAGCAAACTCTACTTAAAAAGAAAATGGTACTCTGGAAGCACTGAAACTCATTCATAAGATCAAAAACAAATACTTCGCCATGTGAAGAAAGCACATATGAATCCACTCTAAAGAATGAATAATGGAATCAATATCTGCAAACAACTTTTACTATAATTAAACCAGTTAACATTTTACCTTGCGAACCACCAAGACATCATGATTGAGACATTCCACAAAAAAATTTATGGCTCTTACAGGTAGCACTCTGTCATCCCTTAAAAGTAGGGAGAGGAAACCAATGCCTATGTGCTCAAACTTCCAAGGGCTGGAAGAAAGAAAAAGGATTCCCAATTATACAAAATAAACTCTTAAATCTAGTACTGAATTTTCACTGAACTGGGTGGGGAATGGGATATGGTATGATCCTGGGATGGGCAACTCACTGCCTGCGTCGTACCATAAACATCAACATTCAGCAACAAAATGGCACCATGTTTGCAGCACCATGTTTTTTGTTTTATTTTTGTTCTCAAAAGCGATCGTAAGAAACAGGGGTTTCAGAGTCAAATCACTTTCTTGTCCATCTTTAATACGACTCCATCTCCCCCACCACAAAACCATATTGCAGAAATTCGGCCATTTTGCAAAGAATATAAGCAGTATAATAAACTTATTTTTCAGGGCATGGCTGAGGTTTTAAAGATAAACATGGTTTGTTTCTGAAGTGCTTTCTACTCTTGTTATAGTAGAGTTAAATTCTTTCTCCACAAAGCGTTTCAAAATTGGTCCTTTCCTTTCCAATGATGTCATCTCATCCCTGGAAAGCTTCTTGCAGTCACATGACACCAATTTCTCAATGGTTGTCAACTCACAGCCCAGAAAAAAAAGCACATGAACCACATTTTGAGAAGGCTGTGTTCTCATACTTACAGATTTCTTTGATTCACACAATCCAGAAGCTTATTTACCAAATTTTCATAATTTCTGAAAAAGAATAAGAACATTTATGTATTAACATATCTCGGCAAAAGACAGGATATCCTCTATGGGCTACTGCATATTGAATGCAATTCTTTATAGCAATCAGCAGACAGGAGAAACTTCTCTAACAATGCTACATATGTGGTTAAGCCGAAGGGGCTGGCTTAACCCCTTTTTCTATAGTTTTACTGTTTTAAACTGGTAAATTGTTTAGGTGGGGTTTTAATTGGATTTTAAATTGGGGCCAAATTATTTAATCATTTTTAAAATTGTTTTTTAAATTTTGTATTGTTTGTTTTTAATTGGCTGTACACCACCCTGAGTCCTTTTTGGAGAAGGACGGTATAGAAGTTAAAATAATAAATAAATAAATATGGAACATTTCAAATGAACATCATTTGTTTGAAGAGGTTTATAATCACATTGCATTTTAACAGTCATACTAGACAAAAAGGCAATAGCCAGATATTCTCTCTCAATCAAAGTTTAAAAAGCCTTATTGTTACAAATCACAGGCTTTGGTTTCACGTAGAAAAAATGAAATTGTTAAAAGAGTCTGTACTTACTGAGAGGACTCGGCATTCCTTTCTTTCTGTCGCTGAATTCCCAGCTCAATCTCTTCTGAACTAAGGCTGGGACATTCACCGTTTTGACCCACTGACTTCTGCATGAGGACTGCAACTTCAATACATGTCTCTGGGACCTGGAGAAGTAGGGAGACATAAGAAAGATTCTGATACAACAAGTGATTATTCCCAGGGAATGATACAACATTTACAAAATGTACCCTGTTACAAAAATTCAAAATTAATGTATTTTAAAATACATTTAAATATATTTTAAAATACAATTAATGTATTTTAACTGCTAAGGGTTACCTATAATTATATCTGTGCCATTTTCATTTGTTCTATTATTTACAAAAAAAAGCAAATATAAATAAGCAAAGCAAAATGCTTACTCTATGAACTATGTAATACAAAATGGTGGGTGCCATTTACTTGTGCCGGTTTCAACTTACTTCACAGCAAATTGGAATTCTTTGGAAAAAAGTATAGGCAGTCCAAGGCGTATGACCACAATGGAGCCTGTCAATTACATTTGTAAGTTGTGATGGTCATAAAGCAGGTCACCCATGCAACTAGCCTGATTTTATGACCTTTTTGGGAGTGATTGTTAAGCAAACCCACTGTTTGCTATGGGGGGAGGGGGCTTTGCCAAAAACTAGAAGGAAAAGTTGGAAGAAACATTGTAAATTGTGGTCATATGGTAATGAGATGCTGCAAATGGCCAGTTGCAAAATGCCCAAAATTTAATTACTAACTGTGGGGGGTGGCTGTCAGAATTTTGGAATCAGGTTATAAGTACCTTTAGGGGGCTTCATCACAACTTCCAACAGTCGCTAAGTGACTGGTCATAAGTTGAGAACAAGCTTTGGAGGGGTATCAATACTTTTTGTCACATCTGTATTTGGCTGTGACATAGTAATTCAGAAAGGGTACAAGCTGGATGAGGCCAGAGCAGATAGTTTATGAAAGGTAACTGCTAATTTTTTTTTTCTTTTAACAACTCTGTAACCCCTTGCATTGGGGTGTAGTCGGTGCAACTGAATGGAGCTGAACGTTTACTGGCTGGCTGCCCTTCTTGATGCCTACACAGAGCTCACAGCAGATATTTTCTCTTTGCTCCCAGAGAGGGAGAAATATCTGCCACTACCTAGAATCGAACTCACAGCCTCCTGGCAAGAGCTCCACTTTTAGACCACCACAAAGCTCGATGAAAGATAACTATTAGTACCACCATATATATTACTTCCAAGTATGTGGAAATTATACCGTTTTCCCCAAAATAAGACATCCCCTGATAATAAGCCCAATCAGGCTTTAGAGCACATGCGCTAAAATAAGCCTCCCCCAAAAATAAGCCCTCCCTGAAAATATTTAAACGCAGAGCTGGAAAGACGGCAAGAGGAACCCCATCTTGCACCACATGACCCAAAATAATAAGACCTCCCCGAAAATAAGGCCAAGCGCTTATTTCGGGTTTCAAAAAAATATAAGACAGGGTCTTATTTTCGGGGAAACACGGTTGTATCCTAATTCTTTATTATACTGAAATTTTTACATTCCAGTTTAAAATCAGATTGGCAAGTATAACATTTCAAGTAAGAATTTACAACCCTACCATTAATCCAAACTCACTGGCACTGGCATCTACCTCCCCACTTTCCTGTTCAAGACATATAGACTTAATCTAGATCCCCAGCTATCATCAAAATTTAGGCAACATATTTATATCTATCCATGCCAGAGCACACCAAACCCACCAAATCAAACTGGCTGGACAGATACTAATAGGAGACACATGGTCCCTAAGTAAACAAGCCCCATTCCTAAACAACTGTAAGTGATGTAATTATTTAACGCTTACAGTAAAATCCAGTCCTATTGTTTCATACTGCCGATGGATTTTCTCTGCAAGGTCATCGAAGAGTCTAACTATGGATGGCTTTTCCAGAGACATTGCTTTGCTAAGTCCAGAAGAGACAATTGCAGGCCAAGTTTGGACAATGCAGTCCCAATCATGAAGATTTGCCAGACATACTCCACTATGATTTCCAAGAAGGCAATACAAGGCACCCTATGGAAAAGAAATTTTAGACAGAATTATTGACATACAGCTGGAATTCTTCTCCAATTACAGTAGATTGTTATCTCTTTGTTTATAATAAAAGTCTGTGAAACATAAAATCAAGTGATTTCTACAGTGGTTCTACAGTAGAACCACTGATAGAGTCTACTCAGGATTGGCTACTGATATCCACAACCTAAGGGTTTCACAAACTATATCTTAAAATCAATCCATCAGAAAACCGTTTCCCACAATACTATAAACAGAGGCTGCAAATATTCTTTTAAGCTTTATTGCTTTTTAATAGGACTGTATTTTATTCCTAAATAAAAGAACGAAAAGGCGGGAAATACTTGTGCTTTTACATTTCTCAAATTTACAAGCCTTGAAGTAATACAAAAAGTCAGAACACACTATGAAATACATATAAACATATAAAATCTAATATGTTTTTCAGTTACTACATTATTTAGTAATCAAACATGTCATCCTACTGACTTAATACCTAACAATAAAACCAGATCTATTTTATGGTATTTTAGAACAGGGATTTTCAATACTTGAATGTGCCAGAATTTTCATTAGCTCCAGCAACAGTGTCTGCTGCTTCTCTCTCCCAAACAGTACGTTTCTTTTTAACTGCTAAAACCTCACATATTGCCAGTTTTTAAAAGATCACAATAATTTTGTAAGATCTCACAGAATGTTGTGAAGATAACAATGTGTTTCCAGGCACGGGGATCAGCTTGTTTGATTTGCAGCAGATTGAGATATTTCACCATGGTTGTCATTTTATGTATTCTGGTTTATGTATTAGTATTATGATTTAAAATGTTGTTAGTCTGCCAGACTCAATGAGTTAAGATGGATGCCACATCAATCACATTAACAAATAACAAGATGGTAACTGAAATCAAAAAGCTTATTTTTGCTTCATAAGCTGTTCAGAGTCAAGGTTTCAACTGCGAATATGTTAATAATAACAATCATCAATCACCCATACTGTATCAAAAATGTTATTAAAATTTATATTTTTAAAATCTTTTAAAAAACTCATCAGAAGAATTGAGTAGGAAACAAGTTGTAGATATACTAAACCTAATATTTGCTTTTCATATAATCATCATCATCATCATCATCCTGTTATTTACATAATATATAACATTCAAAATTACATTTTATCAACTTATTTAAGTTAACGTGTCCTGAATCAGCAGTGGTCACATGCTTCCTGACCAAACAGACAACTACAGATATCCTTGGAAGGGGAGGACTTTAATTTTTTAAAACCTAAAACCTTTTTCCTCTTCTACGGCTACTGTGAGGTAAGGGTGCTATGGGGACTCTAGAAAAAAAACTTTATTCCTATTACACCTGAAGTCTGAAAAGCAACCTGAAATCATGCCACCAAAATCATGATCGCAAAACGGCTGGATTCCAGCAACATTCTTTCACACGGGGGGGGGTATTATCATCCACAGTCCTCCCGATTCCTTTTCCATTCTTATTTTGAGAGGCATTACAACACCAAAAGTAAGTCATTTTGACAATAATTTTTGCCAATTTATTCTGGAGCTCTAAGATGGCAAAAATAGTCTCTATGGCTGGAGATTACATCTCCCCATCAATGGCACTGACAGAACCTGCTGTAAAGAAAATTAATAAATTCCTTACTTTAAATTGTTGCTGGGTGACACTGTACCCATCTGGCCTCAAAAACTCCAAAACCAAAGGAATGATGTCTCTGCAACAGAAGTTGTAAGTCCCCAAGGCTGTGAAGAAGGCTTGTTGAGCTTTGTTCCTGACCTAGGGCAAAAACACCATAGAAATATGTACAAAAGCTAAACAGAGGACAAATAAGCTTTACTTTATACAGTGATTGGTTCTGAACAGTCTTATAATCTAAAAAAACATCTATGTTATATATTATATATAATTTTCTTATTATATATATGCACTGAAACAACTTTTGTGAAATATGTTAAAAAATTAAGAATCTTGTTCTGCATCTGCTTGGTGGTTGTTTTTTTGACTGATTCTTAGTATTAGGAGGAATACATTCTGCATGGAATTCAATTTTGAGGCAACTCTAAATCGCAAATCATCTGGACAGACCTTAAGAATTTTATTGGCTTGCTTCTGTGAGTAGAAACCCACTAATGATGAGTAAAAAATTAATTTTAAAAAATGTATTTTGCTGCTACAGATTAGAGCTGCGTTAGCTGGTCCACAGTCCTCTTCTCTACCCACATAGTTTTTCTGAACTATTCAATTCAGTATAGTCTTTTCTCCACAGAGATAAGTGACGCAGTAGTTAGAATGCAGTATTGCAGGTTAACTCTGCCATAGCCTGGATTTCGATTCTGGCAAGGCTCAAGGATGACCTAGCCTTCCATCCTTTGGAGGGCAATAAAAGGAGGACCCAGATTGTTGGGGGCAATGTGCTGATGTTGTAAACAGCTCAGAGAGTGCTGTAAAGCACTAAGGGGCAGTATATAAGTCTAAGTACTATTGCTATTGCCATTAATCCCTCTATGCACCCACCAAGTGGCAGTTAGAAGTAGCTACTGTGTAGGCTCAAAGTAATTACATGGAAGCACTATGGCATAACCAAATGCTATTCAGGAAATGTTAACAAGCTCTCAAAATAAAAACATACAGGTAGTCCTCAAGACCACAATTGAGCCCAAAATTTATGTTGTTAAATGCAACGTTTGATAAGTGAATTTTGCCTCACTTTACAACCTATCTTGCTACATTAGTCAAGTGAATCACTGCAGCTGTTAAGTTACTAACACAATTGTTAAGTGAATTGGGCTTCCCCACTGACTTCGCTTGTAAGGAGGTCACAAAAGGTGACCCTGGGACACTGTAACCATCAAAAATATGAACCAGTTGCCAAGCATCCAAATTTTGATCACGTGACCATCGGGATGCTGCAATGGTCGTAAATGTGAAAAACAGTCATAAGTCACTTTTTACAGTGCCGCTATAACTTTTAACTGTCTCTAAATGAACTGTTGTAAGTCAAAGATTACCTGTACAGGATAACATCCCAAAGATTAAAGCTGACACAGAAAGAGTTCTCAGAAATTTCAAATGAGCTGCAGAATAGCACTCCATTTCTTGCAAATATCTATTTCAAAACTCCTGCCATTAATATTTGTATAAAATCAGAGAGGCCATGTGGCTTACCTGGCCATATGAACTTGTAGATAAACGAAGAAGGTCCCTGATCAAATTCTGATGTACTTTTTTATATTCACAGCCTTCAACAGTGAGTATTCTTAACTAAAGAAATGGAACAAATTAGATTTTTTAAATTTTATAAATGAAAGTTGTAGATACTACAGATTCAGAGGCAGCCCACATACAATAGTATATTTACCTCATGCTGTAACATGACTCTGTCAATGAGCAGTGCTCTAATATGCTGTTTCTTGCCTTGAAGCTGCAAATAGGCAAATCAATTATTTATATATGGAAAAACTTTATTCAGTCCTACCTGTGATTCCTTTTTTAAAATTTCATTAATTATGAACATTAACTCCCCCTAGATTCCTTAAAGTGTTAATTGTGTAAATAAATTACTTATAGTAAATACTAACCCTATTCTCCATTGATTTCTTCACCAAGTTAAAACTTTTCCACCGTGAATCAAACTCATGCTTATGTGAACCTTGGAAATGTAAGAGGTCCCCAATGATCTGTAGAACAAGAATTTGAGTTATACAGAAAAAGCCATCCATCCAACTTAATGTTTTAGAAATCACACTATAAATGTCAACTATACCTTAATGATTAGGAACAAAGACTTAGTATCATCCTCCGAGTTGTCAAGTACAAAGTCTATTACAATAAAGAAAAAATAATTAAACAAAGCAATATAAACTAATTGTTCATAGTTACAGCACTCTTGACATATTAATGGCAAGCTAACAAGAAACAACAATACAATTTCCTTCTGTTTTTAGTAGGAAAAAAAGGATATTCTTCAGTTTTCACCCATCACATAAAAAATGTAGTCCCCCAACCCAAAAATGAAAGGAAGCTCCGTCCATTGTTCCACATTCCCTCCTGATCCATTAAACAAAACAAACTAATGAATCTCAAAACGTCACAACCAAACACCCTTCATTCACTTAAACTAAAGAAGAAAGTACTTTGCTTCATATCTGATTTACCATCTGGATTTTTATAAGTCTTTTGAACTACTGTACAAATTCAGTGAAAATGAGAACAAATGGAATAATTAAAAGCACACTTACGTAGGAGTTTTCTTGTCACTTTGCAGATTCTTTCCCTGTAATTCTCTTTCGACAAATCTAAACAAATAAGACCATTCATTATCTATAAAGTTTATAAATTCCATGTGTCGCAAGGACATGTCAAAGGGGGCAGAAACATAAAAACAAAAACAAAGGAATAGGTTTCTCTCCAGCAAGGCTGTTTAAATTGTAAAAGATCTGCATGGACCATACACATATGTAATTGCACGCATAACATACTGTATGTATGTACCCATAAGGCTTGTATATAAAACATCCTTGTTTATTTCAGAGGATTCTGCACAGTACTTAGTTTTCTTATCCCTGCATTCCTGTGGACAAAGAACTCTGATGTTATTCCTAGGATCTGTTGTCATTCTCCCAGTTTAGAAGTCATAACTCCAAGAGCTCCTTACCACCACTGGAAATACTTTGGCCTTTATTTTACAAATCCCCTCTAATTCCTCCTTCAAGTCCTACTACTTCTTTCATTATCGTTCATCCTGATGTTGCAATCACTGAGCACTGCTAGAGCTATCTCTATTGCTGTCCTTGAAGTCTGACCATGAAGTCTGGTTGACTGGCTAGTATCTGCCTGTCTGCCTGGATCAGGAAGTCTCACAGGATTCTAACCTTCTTATTCTCCACAATCTCCTGTGGAATCTTCCATCAGGGTCTAGCCCATATACTTTACATATGTTCCTGTACACAACGCCAGATACTTGGTTGTGCTGTTCAGTGTATTCTGTTCCTGCCTGCATCTTACACCTTGGCCCTGCTTGTTGTATTTTCTCTGAGGCCTCTCTGCATAGTCTGCACTTTGGATCCTGCTTAATATGATAGACCCCTGCTTCTATGGATATAGTGCTTAGTGCTTGTTTTTGTGCAGTCATGATCATTGCCACAGTATTGTCTTTTAGGTCAGCCCTTTTCAGTCACTGGTAGTATTTCCCAATGCATGTCACCTCAGCTATCTGTCAGAGGTACATCCCATGCACAGTACTATCTTGCCATGGCATGTCCTCTGCTTGATCTTTTTTCCATATCTGCTGCTGCTGCTGCCTCAAGCATTCTCTCAGGAGCTCATCTTTGGGTGCCATTTTACTGATCTACCCCTAGAAGCTCTGTGTTTTGTCCAGGGCAGGGGCTTTGACACTCACAGGACCCTGTCCAACCTCTGCACATTATACAGAACTTCTTCACATTGAAAGCTTTCATGTCCTGCTTTGGCTAGCTCATATGCAGTATATGTTTTCCATATTTTATCTTTAGCTTTTATTGATGTTATTGTAATGAATGTGATTGTTGATGGTTGTTAGCCGCCCAGACTTGTTGAGTCTGGCAGCATGTAATATTAAACTCAACAAATTATTAAATTAGTATTATTATCATTTTTTTCTTAAGATTCACAGAAAAAAACATAAATAAGAAGTTAGTTACTTTCTTTCAATAAGAGATCAGTGATGTCATGAATTAAGTAATAGCAAATTTCCTCCACCATTTATGCAATGGCATTAACTTACCATATTTAACACCGGTATAAAGTTTGATCTCTTCCAATGACACTAGACTTGGAACCCTGCATGATGTACAATACATACATATTCTTTAAACAGAACTCTTGATGCAGTGAATTTAATTTTGTTAAACAGCAATTACTGTTACAATTTCTCAAGATTAAGAGTTATAATTTTATATCTTTTAATTTCTATTTTTTTTACATTTTGAAGGAAAATGACAGAATTTCAATAACAGTGAAGCTGTATAACTTCTTGATTACTGTTGTACTTATGATTGCATCTATATAAGTGCTAACAACAAGTGATGTTGTATGGGCTTTAAAACCATAAGCAAGACTGAACTTGATTAGTATTCGGATGGGAATTTTAAGGTCATTGGAAAGTATTGGAAAGTTTTTTAAAAATCATCTAATTTATGGTATGTTTTTATTATGTACAATATCAGATGAATAATTTTCAATGCATATTTTAAGAATTCTTTCTAAATGAGGCACAAAACAATCTCTGATGTTTTTATCTAAAGGATTCCATTTATCATCTATATAAAAAGCAAATGTTACTTACATGTGAGCCACTTTTTCTCCTTTCAGAGGTGGCAGCATGTTTCCTGATCCAATAAGGCAATTGTGTACTATAGTAAGACACTGCTGAACATCATCTCTGAAAGTAAATGTTAAATAGGTGGAATATTTTTCACTTTACTAAAAAGCACTCAAAAGAACTTTTGAGACCTGACCTCCACAACAGTAGAAAATCCTATTAAACAGACATGCTGAATTATTTTATCTGAAGACTCAAGCAAGCCACTATTTCAAAGGTCAAATCATTAAATAGTCACATAATGCATTTGTCAGCAATTTATTATTCAACAATCAAACCTATTTGATGGATTGATTCAATTGTCTATATTACATGCTATCACCCCTCGAAATTCTGAGCATTGTATAAAAGTTTTGTTTCCTGCTTAAGCAGGGAGTTGGACTAGAAGATTTTGAAGGTACCTTCCAACTCTGTTATTTTGATAAAACTGACATCTAAGATTAAAAATAATAAAAATTACAATATAAAATTTAAAGTACACCTACATAAACACTAGGTACACCTACATAAACACTAGGAACATTAGAGAGATACTTCAAAGCCACAGGGGGGAACAATAATAAATTGTCAATCCCTGGAATAGCAAGTTTTAATGGCCTTACTAAAAAGCAACAAAGTGAGAATAATTTAGATTTCCAGGCAAATGCTCTTCAGCAGAAGGGTAGCAATTCAGAGTGTTTATTTCCATAATCCCTGCTGATGACATTAGCTGAGAAAAAGGGTATGGAGAGACCATGCACTATCATATCTAATTGGAAAGGCAAAAAACAATTGGGAATAGGCACTTCCATATATACTCAGTTTCTGACCTTACAATATGTTCATTTCTGACCTCATCCAATGGCTTCATTAAATGTCACATTCAAGTGGACAAAAGACTGAGTCGTGTGGTGGGGAGGAACGTAAGACACAATAGCACCCCTAAAGCACCACGGTTCTTAAGTAAATCTAGCTTCTGCATTGACTTTGCTTGTCAGAAGGTTGCAAAAGGTGATCACGTAGCTCCTGATACAGCTATCATCATAAATATGTGTCAGTTTCCAAGTGTCTGAATTGACCATAGATATGTTGCAATGGTCATGTGAAAAATAAGTCACTTTTTTCAATGCCATTGTAACTTCAAATGGTCACTAAATAAATAAACTGTTGGTAATGTGAGGATTACCTGTAACGTATTTTTCCAGGTTCTATGCTCTACCACATTCACAAAAACTTCCCTCAAAAGGGAAGATGGTAGAAGATTGATCTGTAATTATCTACAATTTCTGGGTCAAGAAGTAGTTTTCTGAAAAGAGGCTATAGCATCATGTACTTCAAGTCAGTAGGGATCAACGTGTGTCAAGAATATATCTAATAGGACCCTGAGTCAAATCCTAGCACCTTCCTAGAAGTTTTCATCAACCAGGAATGGCATGGATCCACAGCACAATTTCAAAAAGAATCCTGTCCACTTCTTCAGAACTTTTGAAGACCATTTGAATGATTTAGCTGATTCAGCATGTAGCAACATAGCAGCATGTAGGAGTACTCTGAGATATGCCTACAGTATATGGGAGCTGCAATGGTTGCCAGTTATCCTCCAGATGTAGTTTCACATTGGTTGTCACTTTTAAATCCTGCATGGTTTAAAGCCTTTCATGGTTCAAGACCTAGATAATTCTGTTACTGCCTGTTCTGGGTTGTCCCTACCTGTATAGTGAAACATGCTGAGGGTCATGTTACTGAGGAAATGTTATTTGCAAGGACCTTACTGTTGAACCTTCTCAGTGAAGCCTTTCTCCCACTTCCTGTGGAACAGTCTACGTTAAATACTGGGACCATACCTCTTTACTACGTTTTTAGAAGGCTGTAAAAATGTAGTTCTTCAAAATAACTTTTGAGAGTACAGGTAGTCCTTAGTTAACAATAGTAACTGGGACCAGGAACTCTGTTGCTAAGCAATATGATCATTAACTGCAACATTAAATGATTGTGCTGACTAACAATGTCAGTTTTGGCAATTGTAGTTGTGGTTGCTAGGCAAATTCTGTGAAGTCATTAGGTGCAATGTGATCACCATTTGCACTTTCCTGATGGTTTCCCCGTTGACTTTGCTTGTGGGAAGCCAGCGATAAGGTCACAAATGCCAGTCACATGATTATGGGGTGCTGCAATGTTTGCAATTGCAAGCTAGTTACCAAGTGCCTAAATTATAATCTTGTGACCATGGGATGCTGCAATTGCCACAACTTCCAAGGACTGGCAGCAAGTTTCCACTGTAACTTTTGAAGAGTCACTGAACAAATAACCTTAATCATGGATTAATTAACTGAAAACTACACTATCTTATAACATTAGCTATTATTTATATTATTAAACATATTCCTATACAACCACAATTAAAATGAGTCTCAGCAGCTCACACTAAATATACGTGTTTTAACTTTTTGTTTACATTGTTGTGGACTTGTTAGCTACATATTATTGAGTAGCATCTACAGTATATCAAAAAATAAACATAAAACCATGAAATGGTTTTATGTTTATCATTAGAACCCTCTAATGTCTAAACTTGATTGTCTTAATTGGAATTTTAATTGATATTGTTTAATTGGGGATTTTAAGTTTATTGCCAAATTATTTAATATTTTTAATTGTTTTTAACATTTGTTATTTGTGTGTTTTTAGTTGGCTGTATACCACCCTGAGTCCTGTGGGAGAAGGGCGGTATAGAAATTAAATTAAATAAATAAATAAAGCAATGAAATAAAGCAATTTTTTCTGACAAAGCATTCTTGATATACAAATATTCTAAATAAATAAACAGATATGTAATGTATCCCTGATTCCTCTACCTGAGTAAATCTCATCAGTTTATTCAGGAATTTACGGTAGTTAAATTCATTTACTTAAAATTGAAAAAACAATTTAGTCAGTAATGAATCTTTCTAACCTGGACATTTCAAGACTTCCATCTGAATACTGCTCCAGTTTGTCAAGCTCTGGCTGGAGAAAAGTATCCAACAATTCAAAAGAAAAAGCAACTTCTTCAGCTGAAGGAACATGCCACTGAATATCAAGTTTCTGTAGATCACCAGGTTTACCCCAGTCCTGTAAAAACAACATAAGGGTGTACATTTTGCCTTTAGCAAAATTAGAAAATAATTATAAGTCACCACATTTAACAATGGATAATTTTCTTATTTCAGACAAAAGGATCTTAAACACTTGACTTGGCAAGAGATGAATTAAAAGAATATTAATATTCAATTAACTGTAACTTATTAAGGTCACCAGTTAGACTATTTTTTTTTAAAAGAGTTACATTTATGGGGGGGTTAAACAAATTACATTCCTTTTTTCCAATTTAACTTAGGTCACAAATATTATAGTATAAAAAGCAAAAAAATGATTTCATAAAATCAAACCATTTTTTAAGTAAAGCTAGAGAAGTTCCAATGATATAATTATACAAAGGATAGAAAGTGTTTCATGACAGAGAGACCTCCTTAGAAAACCCTCTTCAAATTCATTAAGCAAAAGAAGGCACATGAGCTCAGATGGAGTGGGTGGAGAAAATGTATTAAACACACTGGTTGCATTCCACTCACTGCTTTTAATGTCAAGACCAGCACTTTCAGTTGTGCTTGGAACTGTAATCAGAGTAACATAGTTCTTAAGTATGCCACACAAAATAGCAACCATAAAACTTGATAGATGATATCATGTGCCAATTTCAAGGAGTTTATCCAAAATGATATGCAAACAACAGATCTTAAGTTCATGTTTTCTAATCTGTTCTTCTCTTCTGTAGAAACCTCAATTAGGACTTTCTTCTGCCTCAGGCAATCTGTTCCAAAAAACAGAATATGTCCATTTCTTCAGTATTCTGAGGATTTGTTTACTTTATGCTCAGGATACATTCTATAAAATTTAGCACATTAATTCTTTCATAACAGTAATATTTGGCAAAATCCATTTTATGATGTATGAATTATTTGTATTTTTAAAATTGTATTTTCTGATGGTATCTACTGAAGTCCTCCCATTGAAAACAGTCTCCTTCAGTGTATGTTCATCCCTGCCATGCCTATAATCAGGTTACAACTTGATCATTTGCTATTTTAAGATAGAAATAAACAAGGAGATATGGAAAATATATGTTACTTGTTTTCAACACATGAAGTAAAACTCAGTTTTCAAGTTCCTTTCTAAGCAGTCTGAAATATCACTATAATTATTGTTATGTCTTGCTGCTTAGCATTGTCATTATCTGCACACATAGGGAAAAATGGACTTAGTTCATGTATGGCTATGTTGAGATTCCAGGCTGGTGCCTCCCTCTTTTAATTCTGTCCTCAGGTTCTGCTACTCCTTCCCCTACAATTACTTTTTATTACATACTTAATATCATCTTGCTTTTTTGTATTTTAATTTTAAATTATAAAAATATAACATGCATTGCACATGTCTTTAGCATCATATTCTTTAATTATATTTGTGTATCTGACCAAGGCCATTTGACATGTTACAGAATTAACAGGTTTATTGTATAGACTAATTTATCCTGTAATACATTAAAATGTTTTTAAATGGAGAAATGCTATTTAGTTTATGAAATAAAGAATATCTCAATTTTATTATTTAGTAGAATAGGGAATGTTACATAGACCTAATGATTTCCTATTTTAAGCTAGTCTACAGTTGTTTAACTATTAACTACAATGTATTTAACTTTGGTTTTCATGACCCATCCCTTCAAGATGGTATGTGCTAGTATACAAATAAAAAAATACACTGATGATAAAATTGACATTACATATTTTTAGTCTTATAGCATTATATATTTCACTTACACTTTTAATGCTATTGAGCTAGAATAGCCTTCGAGGAAATGCAAC
>JANHZT010007307.1:305337-316870 GCA_032468215.1 Stegonotus admiraltiensis | reverse complement strand
TTTAGTCTTATAGCATTATATATTTCACTTACACTTTTAATGCTATTGAGCTAGAATAGCCTTCGAGGAAATGCAACAGAGTAATTGTTCATTACTTTTATTTTTTAAAATGCAGTCAAATTCTCTAGTCCTAAGTAAGTTAAAATCCTTGCCTTGATAGGAAAGTATTCAGAAACAGGCTTGTCAAAACCACCTGGCACACTGCAGTATTCTGTGGGGTAGATAAGTGTAGTAGAACGAAGAAGATGGTGCAGTAGGTTACAAGACAGAATGTAACCCTGCTTACAGGTTAAATGGAGGGTTCGTTGCAGAATCTTCAAAAGCTGCTCCCTGTATGGTAGCAACTTCTTCCCATCCACACGAGTGATCTAGCAAAAGTCAAAATATCAGAAATAAACACAAACAGAATTTATGTGAATGTATAGTTCAGAAAAGACATTTGATCTATTTTTCTGAAATTAGGATTTCAAAAAAATCCTATTAGGCTATTTGAAATTAGGATAGCTCTGAAAAAGTAATTTTATGACCGCTCCTCACACTTACAACTGTTGCAGCCTTCCTGCATTCATGTGATCAGGATTTGGGCACATTACAACCAGCAGCATTTATGACCACTGCAACATCCAGGAGGCACATGACCATCATTTGCCAGCTTCACAGCTGGCTTCCAACCACAGAGTCAATCAAGAAGCCAAGTCATGATTACATGATGTTTAACAACAGCAACACCTAGTGACAAGAGTTGCTAATCCCATCTGTGGTTGCTGAACGAGGACTACCAATAACTGAACAGCAAATGAGTGACACATGCCATTATTGACTAAAGGAAACAAAACGGAAAATAAAAGGCTGTCTATAAAAGCCTATTTAAACAGAGGGTTCTACATTTTCTCAGTATGTTGCAATACTGAAAGCTCTGTGGAGTATTAGGAACTAAAAAGGGAGGGTTAGGAAATCCTAAGGCCCAAGCTCAATCTACCTACCAAAGAGAAAGAAAAAAATAGTAGACACCTGAGGAAACCAGTGTGGCTATATAAAGAGCTAATAAGCTGAGAAATATAGCTTAAATGTGAAAAATGGAAAAGAGCATACAACAAAAACAGAGCATCAGGGAACAGCCCATATTAATAAGGATAATGTTAGGAAGACTCAGAATATGCTCAGGCTGGCACTGAATGCCAAAAATAATGAAAACTGTTCTTTGAATATGTTCAGAACAAAGGAAAGTCAAGGAAGTAGAATCCACTGGTCACAGAAGATGGCAAGATAGTGTTGAGAAACAGGGAAATGGCTGAAGTATCCTAACCTATCAGATGCCAAACTGCTGGGGGGGAGGGGGCAGGGGAGTCAGAAGAGAAATGAAGATCAAAAAGAAAGAGTGCAAAGAAAATCAGCAAAGATGACGAAGGGCTTGAAGGCTGAATTCCATGAAGAACAGCTAAAGAAACTGTGTCTAGCCAAATAAGAGAGGGAGTTGAGAATACTCTTCCAATACTTGAAGGACTATTTTCAGGGGAGACGGTATGGATTTATTTTCCATAACTCCTAAGTGCAGGACAAAAACAAAAAATATAGACTTTAGTAAAATCCAAAATGGAAATAGAGAGAGAGGAATTACCTCAACATTAGAGCTATTAAGCAGTGGAGTGGCACAGCATGTCTCCTAAAGTCGTGGGTGCTTTATCATTGGAGATTTTCAAGCAAAGATTGGATATTTGTCTTGGATAATATCAGGAATCATGTCTGAAAACGATTGGACTTGAAGAACTCTAAGATCCATTCCAACATTATGGTTCTATGAATTAATTCCCAAGTAGGGACACACATAACACTTGAAAACAATACTACTATTTTTCACTAATAGTTTTAGAACTTCAAGCTATTATATTTCCTCTCTCAAATCAGATTTAAAACTCACTGTTCTTCTCTATAGGAGCTTTGCAGGTGATATAATGATTCAATCTAGCACACAAGTCTAGTTCAGTACTGGTAGTTTGGGCCTTAAATATGTTCCTCCCTCATAAGGAAATTTCTGTTTGTTATTTCATATATTGAAACTAAAACATGAATCAAATATATTGAAAATTAAAGCTAGAATTTCCCATAAATACCTCTGATAAAAGTTGAAGATTCCAGAGGAGTTCTTTATCTAATTCTTCATCATGTAACGCATCATCATCTAAATATGAAATATATTTCAATGTTACTATGATGCAGCATGTATAGGTAATAACATTCACAGTTCTGAAGATTCTTGTTTAGATTACTCATGATGCAAGCTATGCTATGAAATGTTTTTATGATTCAACTAGAAAATGGAAAAATTGTATAAATGTATAAAGACATATGTTCATATGAGTCTTCTATTATAGGATGACAAATACATAAAATATCTCTGTTTTAATTGTTTCTTATACCTATATCTATGTTATTTACATTCATTTTCTGGATAAAAATTAAACATGTTACCTCTACAAAGTAGCCTGAATGTTGTCTTATATAATTGGCTGCCTAATAATTCTATGAGAAATTTCAATCAAGTCATCATTCAGAAGTATGTTACAATATGTTTCCCTTCCCAAATTAGGATATTTTCAAAAAAAACGAATTAAAAGTTCTTCAATACATAAGCCTCCTTGTCTGCCTTCAATTGTTTCCAATTTTGATTTTTGAGAAATCTTATTATTTAAGCAAAAGACATACAAGGAGCTTAAGTGAGAAACATGGTTGCTTATACACGTTTGCAGATATCTTTGTGCCATTCATACAAGCAGATTGCCCTTCAAATTCATATGTGAAGTGAACATTTTGCAATTGTTACAAGTAATAAATATGTGAATAGATTATTATTTTATATTGCACATTATCTTTCAAATAATGCATATAGATATATTTCAGTCCCCCAGATGGATCTTAGGATGTCTCCTGTACTTTTCCAACATGGGTCATGGCAGAGAAGAAATTTTTAAATCAGAAAATAACAGCTATTTTACCCATTAATTTCTTGCAGTAAATGATTCCAATTGTTAATAAATAAATAAATAAAATAAATAAATAAACTGTTTAAGGCAAAAACAGTACAACAGCCAGAATTTCCTCATGTAAATACACTGCTTCAAATTTCTACTAAAGGAAGCCTACCAGCTTTGGGCCCACCTGTTGTTTCAAAATCAGCACTCAGCACTTAAACATATTCTTTAACATTAGAGCCATGGATGCACTTTGTGCCTTCAGTTACTGTATCTTATCTATTCTACTGATGTATTACATTAATGTAATATAGCAGTGAAAATTGGATTAGTGAGACTGAATCATTGAATTAATAACTGAATGATCCTGTGCCAGTCTCTTCTCTTATCCTAACCCATCAAAGTTACAGTGGTATAGTAGTTAGAATGGTGAAATAGGACCCTGTACAAATACATATTGAGCAATGGAAGTTTACTTGGTAGTTTTCAATTAGTCTCCATCTCTTGAGAATAAAATTACTGTATAGTATATATCAGAATATTGTATATATTGTCTCTAGCTATTGGAAGAACATGCTCAGAATGTTAGAAGCTACTTCTAGTTCTAGATATTTCCTTCCAAAAAAATCTGGGCTTTGGTAGAATAGCTGGGTAGCTACGGTCTGGAGGAAGAGCAGTAAATTCTAGAATCCCCCAAAATATTCCTTCTCCAGAGCAGAACTTTTTGCACATAACTACAAATAAAATACTTCAAATTTTCAACAGGCAATATACACCTACATATATAAACAGGTTACAACATTAGATCACTGAAACTTACTGAGAGTGAGATGTGTTATAACACTGCAGCAATGGGGCACAAAAAGCTTCAAAGACTTCTCGGGACAGCACTGAAATATCAGACAGAACTAATGTTACATTAAGATACTTTGACAAAATAATGAGCATTCCACAGCAAAGATACAAAACATATATTTTCTACTGAATGGCCTTGATTCTACAAAGGAAAAAGCACTAAGAACTAGATAAAGAATATTCTATCTAAAGCCTGTGTGGGAGACAGAGAGAGTTAATGAACTGGCAAAACATTCTAGTGTCAACAAAACACAGAAGTTATTGTTAGATCTTAACTGAGAAGAAGGGAGAGAAGAAGAAAAATAAAGTCTTACTTTCACTGCAGCTCGGCACATATCAGCCACCATTCGACCAGCCACTCTTGTCTCAAAAATATTTGAGACAGCAAAATTGAAAACCTTGTCCAAAGCAACCTACACAAAAACAAAAAGAAAGAAAATGTATGCAATGACCAAACCAGAAATATTGTGCCATGGACAAATTATGAATCCTGATTTAAAGGGTATAAATTATGACATTAAACTAGGATTCATCAATACCGAGAATTACATTGTTCCCATGTTAGGTTTATGCATGGCTATCACAAGGAAAACATGTCAGAAAAGTCAGCATTTAAACATTTTTAAACCAGTGATAGGTAAACTTTTTTGACATGAATTCTATGAGTCATACCCAAGGCACCAGGAAGTACCATTCTGAGACACAGGAAACTCTATGCTGAGAATCATTGTGAGGATGAGCTTGAGGGACAAGTTGAGATGGCTATTATTGTACTGTCCTCTCTGTTGCACATAGACACAGTGGTGTCCATGCCGTAACTGCTGAATCTCACCACTGGATTGATGATATATTTTGTCATGATAAAGAGGGACTTCAACCTGCGTGTTTACTGGAGGAGTTACCAAGCCCAGGTCATAATGGGCCTAGCAGACTACAAGGTCATGTGGTAGCTCGTTTTTCTCTTGGAACAATTGTTATATGATCTGAGGGTAAGGACATTAGCATCTGTCCCTTATCATAATCAAATCTATCATGACACTAATCAATCTTTAGAATAAGGAGGTGGCTTCAACTCTTCGTCATGATGGTACCTTGGTGGCTTCTTATCTGGTGATCAGAAGGTACTCTTTAATATATTGAAACAGCAAAAGAAACACCTGGAATAATACTGGCAATGAAGTGTAAATATGACCAAACATTGGACTAGAGCAATACAATGCCAATACTATTCCACATTTATCTGTGGATAGTCAACTTTATTTAAGGTGTCCTTGTAGGGTGAGGTGGAAGATCAATGATGAGGTTATTAACATAAATTTGCAAAACACTTGAGGGATAAAATCACTTATATTTATTTAGAATTGAACACTGGATACAGGCTGGGGAAATCCAAAAGAAATGACAGTCTTGTGAGGTTATCCAGGTTCAACCCAATTCTGCTAGATCTCTCAGCAGCTTTTGATACCATTCATCATGATATCTTGGATGAGTTCCAAGGATTGGGGATTGTATATACATTGGCAAGAATTGATATTGATTGGAGTTGTACATAAGCCCATCTAGAAACCAAGATATAGTCAAACAATAGTAATATCACTTAGACTTATATACTGCTTCATAGTGCTTTATAGTGCTCTCTAAGCAGTTTACAGAGTCAGCATATTGCCCCCAACAATCTGAGTCCTCATTTTACTGATCTTGGAAGGATGGAAGGCTTGAGCAGTTCAGAATCAAACTCCTGGAGTAGTGAGTTAG
This sequence comes from Stegonotus admiraltiensis, assembly GCA_032468215.1. Classification (NCBI taxonomy): domain Eukaryota; kingdom Metazoa; phylum Chordata; class Lepidosauria; order Squamata; family Colubridae; genus Stegonotus; species Stegonotus admiraltiensis. The sequence continues at coordinate 311,291 of JANHZT010007307.1, read as the reverse complement.
CCTGCGGTACTGCATTCTAATCACTGGGCCACCATGGCTCCAGTCTAGTTTGTGGCCTATGAACCAAATAGGTGTGCGGCAGCAATTTAAAGGAACCTACTAAGCATTTATTTTCCTGGATTTAGGCTGAATCTGTCTTATCCTTTACATTAATCTTTCAAAATATTATGCATTAATCTTTCAAAATATTACTGCATTAATGGACAGGTTAAGAAGAAAAAGGATTGGCTTTGAACTGTGTTCTTTTCTATGGCAGAACATAGATAGCAGTTACATTTTAATCATCTGTTTAAAGAGGAACAAAAAATACTGTACATCAAACTAAGTTTATAGAAAAATAGAGAAAATACATTTTACTACTAAATTTTGCCAACTTGGAATCTATCTTGAGAAGCAACAATCAAACTTGATACAGATAGTCCTCAGTTAACAATAATAATTGAAACTGTGAACTCCATCACTGTCATGTGGTCTTACACTGTGTTGTCATGTGACTACATGTCTTATGGCAGCAGTTCCAGAATCCATCATTAGGTGACTTCTGCAAAGTCAATAGGCACAATGACATGTAATCACCATTTGTGTTTTCCTGCTGGCTTCCCCAATTCTACTCTAGGTGTGTGCGTATTGCAGTAATAATGTTGCAATACCCTGTAGTCATGTGATTTTCTTATCCCAGCAAGGTATTTATAACTGGGCTGCAATGTCAAAACACTAGTGATGATTTAACTGGTTGAATATTCTTCCCCCCAAAAAACAAAAATAAAACCCTACATATACAATGTAAGCATAGCACAAGAAAAGTTCTATCACTGGTCCAGATATAGATTTTCCATTACAAAAGTCAGATGGTCTAGTACTGACTGCAAAAAACAACTGCTTAGACCTAAAGATCTATGTCTACAGTTTTGTGTTCTGCAGGAGATTTTAGCCTTAGGATCAAGTCAGCTATGCTTTTTTCCAACTCAGTTCTAAATCTAGGACAACCTTCACAGATGCTACCATGGCATGTTATTTTAAACAAAACTAAAGGTAAAAAGTCCTTTGTACTAACTGTGGTAACTATACAGATACAGTCGTTTATCTTCTTGACAAAAAAAAAAAGGAAATTGTTTGCAACTGCCTTCTTCTAGGATTATTTTTTCCTTCCCTGTCTAGCCTACAGCTTTGAGATCTCCTGGCAATCTCCCATCCAAATATTAATCTTACTAAACTTTTCAAGATCACTCAATGTTGGCTTAGGAACATTTTAAAACAAAATAAAATAAAGAAGTCTATTAGGTATGCCCAAATCTTTGGGTGTAACTGAAAAAGTTCTTTGAAACCCAGATCAATATACTTATTTTCCCTTTGCAATTTTTTTACACCATGAATGCATCTTAAATTATATTTCTTTGGTCAAACTCCAAACAATATGATTAAAATTAAAAGAGTTTCAGAAACTTTGGGTTTATGGAAATTAAGATAGAAAACTATGACTTCTATATTCACTCCCTTTTATGAAAAATACCTTAAATATGTCTTTTGAGCACTGTGTGAGGATTGTGTTGTATGTAGAAGATAGTCCTAGTTCCACTAAGCTCTCTAAATGAGTCATCTTTTCAGTTTCAGTCTCCTCTCTTGTTTGCTCCAATGTGCTGCTTTCTATGAGTCCAAAACATCTATACAGAAAAACAACCACCAAGTAACATAATTAGCAAAACAAGAAACCACTACAATTTTTTTTGCTTGTATGGGCTGAAGTAGAATATTATTTTTAATACTATGCTATAAAATTTGCATATGTTTCCTCAATCATTTCTGGCAACAAACTACGGAAGACCAGAAATAAATTCACTTTTTAAATATTTTTTTTTACCAACTTGTAAGCATAGGGACTTGCAGTCTAATAAAAAAGTTTGTGAGTTATTTATTTATTTATTTATTTATTTATTTAATATTTATTTATTGTCTTTATTATCTTTATTTTTATTTCATAGACTGACAATCTCAATTTATTTTCAACCCCCCTCAAAAAAAATTCAAGAAAGCAAAACAAATTAGTCACACTATAAAACTGCAAAAAGAGAGGAGAGAAATTGCTTCACTCTTTAAAAGTTTAAATATCTCAAATGTGGTCTTTTATATCATAAAGGTGAGAGAGAGGGAAGTTGATTGTATTTGGCCATTACCAAACAAAAAAAAAAACCCAGCCACATGACTATCATTAGATGCCCTATTCAAAAATACTGCTGCCCATAAACTTTGTTGAAAAAGTATCAGTCAACACTACCTATCCAGCTCTCCATCAATTTCTGACTCTTATATTTAATTTTCTCCCTCAGAATAGCTTTCAAACTAGAAATATAGATTAGTATGAAACACACAACTACAGTGTGCAAGCCATTACATAGGGTTGTCACTTCGCCAGCATGATCTGCTTCCTACTACTACTTGCCTGTCCATAAACTGCAGTACAAAATCTTCAAATTCAGCAGTAGCAGAGCACAGTTCTCTCTCTACCTACAATTTCAAAATACAAGAAAAGTTTTTTTCTACTGCATGTAAAACATGATGTAATTTCCAAATTTTATTTAGTTCTTTACACAATTCTTGCATTACTCAAAACATACAATTCTGTTTCTGTAAATATTCAAAATACTAATGTCAAAATCAAGGGAACATAAATAAAAACAAAACAAATTTTGTTAGTAAATTTAGACCATATAGTTTTCTTTTAAACTGAAAACCTTAATTTTATAGTTAAAAAGTACTAGTAGCAAAATACATGTTTTAATATTCTTTTACATTCTATATACTCTTATCTGTACTTGAACATTTTCACAAGCAGTTTAATTTAGCACATAACTTTTAAAACTGATACCTCTGTGAGATCATTTCTCTCTTGCAGTACTGATGAACAATCCACTAAAGGCACAAGAGTAGAAAATGTTGCAATGAACTGGAATGTGATCTAATAAAGCATACAAACAAGTTTCAGTGTGAAGTAAGTATACACTTTAATATAAAAAGGAATGTAAATCACTTCAAATATCTGAAACATTGTATGACAAAACTCTATTCGGAGGGAAAACTGATATTCCCACATCTCAGGTACGCAGATTACATCTAGTACAAAATTAAACTGTGTTTAGTTTCTTCTATTCATATTTCCATATATACTAAAGCAGAGGTTGTCAGCCTTTTTAGGTGAATAAAATTTTGAGAAAAATTGATGTTTCACTGCCTGACAGTTGTTGGAAGAAGAGATTCCCATTCATAAAACAGCTATATGACAGGCATAGCTTGTTATAAATACACATTTTCCAGAAGGCATATTGGCAGTGTTTTTTTAAGACGTAACAACCGCAAATGTAGGGCAAATGTGATGTCTAAACAATTCTGAACCTATGGTTTTATGTTCTGTTGTTTTCTCCTATCTATGGGCAAACTGTGACCTGGGAACTGAATATAAAACAATAGATGGGATCTGTATTCTAATTACTAACAATGAATCCATTTTAACAAAGCTTAAATCCAATGAATGGCTCCATTCATTGCACCAAGCAAAAGAAACCATAGCTAAACATACTAACACTGAAAAGCAAAACACATTCACAGCATGGGGAGGGGCAGGGGGGCTTCCCTACAATCCCTCTAAGTCACTAGAGTCTCACATAGATGCTTGCCATCATCTGCCCTAAATTCCCAGTAAATTCCATATTCTTGTCACCTTACTATTTTCTTTTATTCTGGCAGCTGGGCGTGCATCAAAATGCTAAATTTTTAGCCATGCAACATGTTTAATTGTTTGGAAATGCAGGGTTTTTTGCCCCATATAAGGTCCACAGTTATTACTGTAAAATAAAAATTGTATTTTACTTTGTAGCAGGTCATAGTTTAAAAATGATTTTAAAGATCAGGGATAGCAGAGAATCCTGATGGTACTAAGGGAGATTATGTAAATTATGCTGAGGAATCAATTGTGATTTAGCAGAAAACATATAAACTGAAAAGACTGCAGTTAGCTTATGTCTTATTTGCTCCTCCTGTTGTATGCTCTATCCCTGCAAATGAAAGGAGGAAGAAATAAAGGCAGCCAAACAGATGCTCAAAAAATAAGCAGTAAGGAAGAGGCTGAAATATGAAAGGAAGAAATCCATGAAATGAAAAAATGTAGTTATGTCTTAGGTAACATAAGAGAGATCTAACTGCAAAATAACAGCCTGTGAAATTATTACACTCACCATGCATTTGCTAAAATCATTTGGATCCACACCAGGCAATGCTCTCATCAACAGAGGCAACATATGTGTTGGACCTTCTGGAAATGACTTGCCCCCAGATACCAGGCTACGAGCTACACCAATTACACAACTTAACGTAGCTGTCAGCTGATGAGGTTCTGTTAATGTCTCTAGTGCGGGATATGTTCTATGGGGAAAAAAATAACAAAAGATTTTTATCAGTTCGAATGTTATACTTTCAAGTGCTTGTAACAAGCTTGACATGGGCTACATCCAAACCGTTTTTGTAACTTTTCCAGTTTTAATATTACATCATTCCGCTTGCAGAAATTCTATGTTTCAATGACTCAAATTTAGGAATTATAAAAAACCAGAATAAGATGGGATTTCAAATACATTTTTTACTAAATATACAATGCAACATTAAGAAACAACAAAAATGAAATTAGATTGTAGGTCTCTTAACTTCTGCTGACTGAAAGGCTATAACAAACTTTGTGGAACATGTGGAAGACTCCATTCTAGAAAAAGGAATAGTTGGAGAAGGAATTTCGGGAGTTTTAAAATATAAAATGGGTGTTTTAAGGATTTGCAAAAGAAACCCATTTTTTTGTTAAAATGTCAATTTCAAAAAGGACCCAAAATGTTTTACCATATGCATTTTTGAGGAACTTTAGGGAGCAGACAAGATATGCTGCCAAAACCACATTTTTTTCCACCTCTTAAATGGTATTTGCTCTTGTTTAAGCCAATAAAAATGGAAGGGTAGAAGTTTCAAAGTGAGGAAATTTATACCTAAACTTTGATCTTGTCGAAAGTTCTTAAACTGTGTTTTGATAGAAATGGCAGCATGAATATTTTTAAAAGTAAACTCATAAAATAAGTAACAAAATATTGCAGTAACTAAAGCATACATCTCAAAAAGTAAATACACAGAGACACAAATAGTAAATCTAGATTCTCTTAAAATTGCAGCAAAAAAGACAATGATTTAAAACAGATAATTTTGAGGTATGTGGACTTCAACTCCCAGAATTCCATAGCCAATACAACTGTGACTTAGAATTTTGGAAGCTGAAATCCACACACCTGAAAAATATTGGTTTAGAAAAATACTGACTTAGAATAACATTTCCTGGTCATCTAAAAACTAAATAAACTTTCGCTGGCTTTTAGATAGTACTCACTTTTCAAGTACTGGTGGGATTACCAACTCAGGACGCATTAGTGCAAGATTCTGTAGAGCTTGGGCTGCCTCTAAACTTCCAGTTTTGCTAAACATTGCCAGCAGGACAGGTTGTATAATGCATTCTACAAATTCTGTTATGTCCTGATCAGTAAGCTTATGGCTATCGGGCACAGGAGTCAGCCAGCTCATCTTCTTATAGCGCTCACGATGCAGTCTTCTGACTATACTACTGGGTAGACGCTGAAGTAGCTTCATTAGCTTATTCTACCAAAGAAAGGCAACAAAATTCATTCCAGTTAATTAGAAGCAAGGAAAAGAGCCAAAACTATTTTGATTTCTACATACATTTAATGTGCATTAAACAAAGTAAATCTAGACCCTTACTCAGCAGCCAGTGTTCTGTTTCCCCCCGCGTCCGAATTCCAGAAACAAGGTACACACACACACCAGCTGCACCAACACGGTTTAATTTCAAAACAAAAAACCTTATCAGCTAATTACTCCAACTTGACAAGGGTTGGCACTCAGCCCAGTACTCT
>JANHZT010007307.1:278701-299648 GCA_032468215.1 Stegonotus admiraltiensis | reverse complement strand
TTCCCAACAGCAATTTTAAGATCTCTCCACAGGTGTTCAATGGGATTGAGATCTGGACTCATTGCTGGCCACTTCAGCCCATTTTTGGAGTTTTGTGTGACATTATGTCCAATTTGCTTTTTTTTCTCCCTTTTTTTGGTTTTGTTCCAATACACACAAAGGGAATAAACGTGTATAGCAAAACATGTGTTACTGCAATACTTCTCTGTGAGAACTGCTTCATTTTCTGGAAAAATTTAAGGGGTGCCAACATTTATGGCCATGACTGTAATATACAGTATATTAGTGTGATTTGAGAGATTTATAATAATTAGGCTTGGGTTTGGATTTTCAGCCTAAAGGAATACTAGCATTCAAACAAAAAATAACTCCTGCAGAGCATGACAATTAATATCCAAAATCTATAATTGTACAACTAATAGATTTAAAACTTTAAAATTATTTCAATCTTTCAAGGCACCATTATTTCTAGTCCAATTATCTACATATCATCTTTGTAGTAAAAAGAAGTGGGGAAAATAGGTGGGGCACATTACTTACCCCTTCCCATTGTGGAAGATTTTGAACTGAAACCCAAAGGCCTAGAAATTCATCAAGCCAGAGCCTGAAAGACAATAAAATCCCACCAATAGAATTTTAATATGTGAAAACAATTTGTTCCCAATATCTAATAATACATTATTAGTACATTATAGATTTCAAAAACAATGTGTGTGTATATAACCCTATCTACGAAAGTGATTTTTATTATGCATAGTGAAGAAAATGATGTTGAAAATTAAGCACATTTAAGGTCACACAGATTAGATTTCCTCCATGTGACAAATCTCCAGCCATACTGCTGCTTGTACAATTTGAGAAAGGAAACGATCTTTACAGTACAAACTTTTAATAGTAATTTTATTAAAAATCATAATTAAAAATAAAAATACAACCAAAAAAAGAAAAGGGGCAGAAAAGAAAACCAGAAAAGAAAAAATATTAAAGAAAAAGATAAGACATTTATAAAGAAATGATTTCACCCTTCATTACAAGAATAAACAAATGTAGTATCTTCTCTTAAAATAGAACAAATGATCTCTTCTTCCTTTATCCCATCTCTTATCTATAAACAAATCCTCAAAACCTCATTGCTCAGTCCTGATCAGCCAAAGTCCATTAAGGTTAACAAGATATAATAATATATCTATTTTAATCTTGATACTAAAAACCAACTTTGTGTTTCCTTCTTTGATTTTTAACAGTCAAAGGAATTTGATTTTTTTCATAAGCCATGGTGGCATAGTCGTAGAATGCAGTATTGCAGGTTGACTCTGCCCATAGCCAGGAGTTCGATTGTGACCGGCTCAAGGTTGACTCAGTCTTCAAGTCTCTTTTGTAAATTTATTTTATTTATTTATTTATTTATTTTATTGGATTTTTATACTGCCCTTCTCCCGCGGGACTCAGGGAATCCACTATGGAGAAGTTTTATTTATTTACATAAACAATTCAAGGCAGCAAACATATCCAACAGACCTTTTTCTTCCTGTTTTTTCCCACAACCACAACCCTGTGAGGTGCATTGGGCTGAGAGAGAATGACTAGCTCAAGGTCACCCAACTGGCTTTCATGGTTAAGGTGGGACTTGAACTCATGATCCCTTGTTTTCTAGCCTGGTGCCTTAATCACTAGACCACTCTTGATTTGTTATTTGTAAATCTCTTTTAATTGTTAAGACATCAGCTACTTTCATTTGCATGTTCAGTGCAGCATCTTTTTCCATATCATTTTTGTAGTCCATAATTTTTAAATCACTTTCAGATCAATTTCATTCTTGAGTGATCTCAAGTCCTTTTCTTGTCTGGAGAGGAAATGCAAAGGTCTACTCTTGGGCTCTTCATGCTGCAACAGTTGTCTGCTGAGTCTTCTCTGAAAGTCCTACATCACAGGCTTCCAAGAGCATAGTTTATATTGGGATGGGTAACCTGCAATCCACAAGCCCCTTTTTTGTGATTCCAGATATCCCTTAGACCACACCATCAAATTTCATCAGTGAATTACAGATAATCAGTGACTTGATTTTCCTCAATTTTGAAGCAAACAACATATGAGAACTGCAACATGCTAAAAAAATTTCGTAACTGAATTTTAGAAGTTGGTTAGGAAAAAGTTGACATTTATGTTGACATTTGTGTTGAGTAACTAAATATAAATAAAAGTTTAAAATATGAACCTTATTAAATATTTGCCACAATTTGGCAATACCCACTTAAACGGGACCAGAATAAGAAAGGCCTTATTTCCTAAACTTACAACACGGGTAAAATCTAAAATTTGTTACTACTGGTTCTGTGGGCGTGGCTTGGTGGTGGTGGGGGTAATGTGACTGGGTGGGCATGGCCAACTTTTTTTTTTTTTACTTTTAAAAGCATTTTTTCTACAACCATAAGAGGTTGCAGAAAAAATGCTTTTAGAAGCCTCTGACGATCAGGCAAGTCAGCTGGGATCGCCAGAGGCTTTTGAAGTCATTTTTTTTCCCTACAACCTCTTCGGCCTTTTAAAATACTTTTAAAAGCCTCTGACGATCCCAGCTGAGCCCCGCGATCATCAGAGGCTTTTTTTTTAACTTTTAAAAGCATTTTTTCAGCCAGAGGTTGTAGAAAAAATGGTTTTAAAAGTAAAAAAAACCCAGCCTCTGATGATCACGCGGCTCAGCTGGGCGGGGGGGGGCGCACAGGAATTTTTGCTACCAGTTCTCCGAACCACCCACCGCCATCGCTACCGGATCGGTGATCCAGTCCGAACCAGGAGCATTTCACCCCTGGCTTACAGTCTGATCATATTTGTAGGGAGGCATACAAACCTCTGAAGCCAGTGCAGCTTGCGCAGGAGAGGTGTTACCCGGGAGTAACGAGAGGCTCCCATAAGAAATCTGAATAAATAAATAACAATCCGCACGGCCTCATTCTGGACCATCTGGAGCCTCCGGATGCACCCCAAGGGCAGCCCCATGTAGAGGGCATTACAGTAATCCAACTGAGAGACAATGAGAGCCTGAGTGACTGAGTGAAGGGCATTTCACACAGTCACTCAGACTGTGCAAAAAGACTGTTATAGATGAAGGTACTGTTTGTGATCCCAGACACTGTAGATGTTAAAACTGCTAGTGCATTTTCTGTACCCAATCAGTGCAAACCATTATTTCACAGATAACTATGCAAGATCTGTTCTATTGAGTTAGAATCGCTATTGACAAAAATAAATAAATAAATAAACTCCTGGCTTAGCTTCTCTGGCCAGCAATAAATCTAAAACTCCCAAACTGCATACTAGGTAATTCAGAGGGAATAATATATAAGAATAGATATAAACTTCCATGCATTAAAATTCAGCTCTCTACTCAAGGTACCACTTTTGTTTAATTTTTGAGGAAAGCTTTGCTTGTTACTACAAAACTACCTCCAGACATTAATTTGACAAGTGAACAGATTTGATAAGAAGATGTAGGCGGAATTGGTCAAATGGGTGGGAGTTTTGTGTGTGAGAGACCCAGTCATAACTTCAGAGAGCAGCCTTGCCTTAGAATGTGTGTGCCTCTATATGTACGATATTACTTTGGCTAAAACGAAAAGTTAAATGGTTATCTTAAATGTTATACCATTAACCTGGAATAAAGTCTTTGTTCCCTTTTTAAATTTGCAAGTTTGTGGAATACTGATTATCCTTCTCCAGTAGCGCTGCTACCTATATTCATAGGTATATATGGGGAAAGAGAAGGGAGAGATTTTTTATAGATAGTAGAACTCATTTAGTCATAATGATACCTATCTTCTGCTTATCTATCTACTGGGGCCTGAGATATCAGTTCAAGCAACTAAAGGTGCTTAATGCCAAATCAATCTTTAAGGAGAGACAACATTCATGAGTCATCTGTATGTTATAAGACTTCACAAAGGAAAGACATATAAATACTATGACACATATACTGATAACATAGGTAAAACAGAGCCTACCTCCAAAGAAAAATAATCTATGAAAAAAAGAAATGGAAGTAGAAAAACTGTTATGAAATGATATCCTTTCTTAGGATTAGTTATCTGCAAAATAAAACAACCATTTATAAAACAATCAATGACCTATGAGGTACAATCCCAAAGAAAAAAATCAGCAATTGAGGGAATTGCTTAAATGACCTTGAAATGATAAATCCAAAGAGAAGCTGAACTATGAAGCTAATTATTAAGCACATTCAAGGACAATCTGGAACAACATGGAGAAATATATGCAACTACCTCAATTCATGAGACCAGCAAATATGAAGAACATTTTAAATGTTCTTAATGCAGTTAACTATACACTAACTTCGACAACTCAATAGTTGCACTAAGAAATTCTATTAGAAGAATGGAAGAAATTCTATTACATAATCACAATCAATCAGGTTAATTGGGATGAAAGGGGAAGTTTTTTTCTTACTATCTTTTTGTGGAGATTTTTTAATTTTTCCCATACTTTTTCTTTTGTGTATGTATATAAAGTATATATAGGTAGTCCTCATTTTACAATTACAGCTGAACTGGAACCAGAGTTTCAGTCATACATCACTAAAGTTGTAAATCAAGGCAAAAAGATGCAAATAATAACGATCTTACAAAGCTGAAAAGACAGAATTTTCTTCCTTTTTAAATGGATTGAAAGCAAACTCACCAGAAACTGGTAGATTTGCAGTTCCAAAGGTTTTTCAATCTTAAAAGGGGAAATTAAAAAAAGTAAAAGTCTGAAGTGATTAAAAAGATTAGGTTTGGTCAAACCTTGAGTACAAGAAAGGCTGCATTTATGGCTGAGAGCATGATGAAACCCACAATTCACAGCTGAAGTAGTGGCTGCCAAACATTGATTTCTGCAGTCTACTCATAAAAATCAGGTGTTCAAGTTCAGGTGTTCAGATATTACCTTTGGGCAATATCGGTTCCAGAGACAATTTTGGCAGTTTGGATCTCATACCCAGCTGTCTTTTTGACCATAATATTCCCATAATCCGCAGAACAGAGAAAAATGTGGCTTACCTCATCAGCCTAGTTTTCTTGGGCACTTGTCATACAGTCCTGTTCAGTCTCTGTAAGCATACTTTACTAACAAAAATAATATCACTGGGACTTTTGGAAATTCTCAGTATTTGATGAAGAACATAATGCTATAACTTTGGAACTTTTTTCCATTTATTTAGGAAACACATCCAAGTAAGCAAGCTCCTGTTGATTTCACCATATTGTTTAGCTAAGATTATTTACTAGTAAACAAGACACGATAACTTCTGTTCCAACTCTTTCTCAAGACTGTCTTTCTCAAGATATTTGCAACTTGAGATTAAAAGGGCATTGCAACATATTTTTTCTGTATTCAAAATTGCAGCCTCAATTTCCTCCTACTGCGTTTTCTAGTCATGTTAACCTAACCAGTATATCTACATGGCTGTTTCTAACACCTGCCCTATATTCCACTTTAAGGATATTGTTGGCATTGTTTCTGGTACAGTCTGGCACAGCTACCTCTCTTGACTCTGATTGGCAGTAAGTGGCCTCTTTCATCTATCCATAATCCTTGGAAGTTGGAAGTTGAGTAGCAGATCCATAGCACAGTTGCCTTTTCAAGTCTTCAGTGAGTCTTCTTCTGACTCTCACTCAATTTACTTTCTTTAGCAATCTCCTCTGGACGTCCCCTGAAGCTAACAAGGCTTTGTCATCCAATATCTGGATTCCCGTTCTTCGGAACGGGAAGATGTGTTGGAGAGCTTCCCGTTCCAAATCTGACCGAACACAGTTAAGAACCTATATTAGGTCTTACCTTGTGGTGATGGAAGCGGTGAAACGTAATTATTTCGCTGCTCTCATTGCGTCGGCAGAGAATCGCCCAGCAGCCTTGTTCCGAGTAACCTGCTCCCTCCTCAATCAGGGAGCGAGGGAAGACCCCTTGCAGGGCACTGCTGAGGATTTTGTTCAATTCCTGCATGACAAAATCGCTCAGATCCGAATGGGTTTAGACTCTAACTGGGCAGGGTCTGACGAGGAGATGGGAGCAAGTCTTGTAGGCAACATCTGGGTTGACTTTGACCCTGTATCCTCGGATGAAGTGGACAGGATTGTGGGTAGATTGAGTGCCATGACGTGTTTGTTGGACCCGTGTCCCTCCTGGCTTGTTGCAGCAACCAGAGAGGTGACTGGAGACTGGATCCAGGCGATTGTTAACACTTTATTGAGGGATGGAGTCTTCCCCGCCATCCTTAAGGAGGTGGTGGTTCTCAAGAAGCCTGCCCTGGATCCGGCCTCCTTAAACAACTTTCGTCCTGTCTCCAACCTTCGCTTTATTGAGAAGGTTGTTGAGTCCGTTGTGGCATGTCAACTTCCACAATTTCTGGAGGAAACGGACTATCTAGACCCATACCAATCGGGCTTCAGGTGCGGACACAGCACGGAAACAGCATTGGTTGCCCTGGTGAATGATCTCTGGTGGGCCCAGGACAGGGATTATTCCTCTGCTCTGGTCCTACTTGACCTCTCAGTGGCTTTTGATACCATCGACCATGGTATCCTACTGCGATGACTCGGGGGGTTGGAAGTGGGGGGCACTGTCTTACAATGGTTCTCCTCCTACCTCTCGGGTCATACGCAGTTTGTCTGGGCGGGGGGGCAGAGATCCTCCTCAAGGCCCCTCACTTGTGGGGTTCCTCAGGGTTCCGTTCTCTCCCCCTTGCTCTTTAACATCTATATGAAGCCGCCGGGTAAGATCATTCATAGTTTCGGGGTGAGTTACCACCAGTATGCTGAAGCTCTACATCTCCACCCTGGACCAATCCAGGGATGCCCTTTCCGTGTTGTCTAAGTGCCTGGAGGCGGTGGGGGTTTGGATGGGCAGGAACAGGCTCAGACTCAACCCCTCCAAGGCTGTGGATGCCGTCATCCCAGGATCTAGTGGCCCCATCACTTCTGATGGGATGGGAGTTGCTTACTCCCTCTGACAGGGTTCGCAACCTTGGTGTCCTCCTGGATTCGCGGCTGTCCCTAGCGGACCATCTGACGGCCGTGTCCAGGGGGGCTTTTGCATAGGTTCGCATGATGCGCTAGTTGTGACCCTTCCTAGATAGGGATGCCCTTCGTACAGTCACTCACACTCTTGTTATCTCTCGTTTGGACTACTGCAATGCTCTCTACATGGGGCTGCCCTTGGGGTGCACCCGGAGGCTCCAAATGGTCCAGAATGCAGCCACATGGGTTGTTACGGGAGCTTCCCGTTACTCCCAGGTTACACCTCTCCTGCGCGAGCTGCACTGGCTGCCGGTGGTCCTTCGGGTCTGCTTCAAGGTGCTGGTACTTACCTATAAAGCACTTCATGGCCTGGGCCCGGGGTACTTGCAGGAGCACCTCCTACCGGCCTCCCACTGCCCAGTGCGCTCACATAGGACTGCCCTCCTTCAGGTGCCGTCAGCCAGACAATGTTGGCTGACGGCGCCCAGGACGAGGGCGTTCTCTGTGGTCGCACCGACCCTCTGGAACAAGTTACCTAGTGGGCTCCAGACAGCCCCTGATCTCCGTTCTTTCCGCAAAGACCTGAAGACATGGCTTTTTAAGCAAATTGTCTTATCTGTTTTGGGAGTTTTTAATTAATTGGGGGTTTTAATTGTATTTTTTAACTTTATTTATTGTTATTGTTTTATTTTACTTGATGGTTGTGAGCCACCCCGAGTCCTTCGGGAGAAGGGCAGCATATAAATTTTAATTAATTAATTAATTAATTAATTAAATTAATTAATATGATATACTATCCTTTCTAAGTTAGAAAAACCAGCCCACATTACTTTTCATTAAAATAACAAACTTTCAAAGCCATTGCTGCCTATATCCATATTAGAAGTGAATCTTTACACCTTCTACATCAAAGTTCTCCAACTTCTTTCTTTCCTTTGTGGAAAAAGAAATCTAGCTCAACAGCTCCTTCTCCTACAACATTTTCTTATGGAAAACCAAACTATCACTTCTGTTTATTTGCTTGCTAGAACAAACTGTCTGTTGGGGTTTCTTCATGGATATATGAAGTGTTAGTAAGAAGCCTTGACTGAATCCGAGCTGTCACAAGGAGATTAAAAAACTTGAATTCACTGTATTACTTTTTAAACTTTGAAATTTAATATTACATTATTAACAAGTCACACATTACACTAAGTGTGCCAAAGATGCCAAATTTATTCAACCACATCAGTGACAGGAACTTAATTAGTCAGATTTCTGCACATGGCAAAGCATTCCAAAAGGCCCCTTAAGTTTAGAAGATATTTGAAGGCTATTTGTATAAATGAAAAATGCAAGGCATTATTAGTACAATATGTTTTTTTCTCTTCTTGAGGTTCTGACAATTGAGCAACCTCACGACATCTGGACATAGACCCTGGAACTTGAGCCAAAAGCAGGACACTAAGAGGACTGGCTTGTTAAGGCTCAGAATTTCAATATAATTTTGCTTCAGAGTTTTTATTACAGTTGGTACAACAAATTAATAAACTTTCAGAATTTCTAGCACCAGAATTTTATCAAGAACTGAATTAAGCAACAATATTGATAGAATGATACTGGTTCACTGAATAAATAATTTTAACTGGGAAAAAAAACACTAGACTACTGTTCCTAGAGAAGCAATTTTTAGGTGAATTGGTAAAATCTTGTCCCTTAAAATTTAGCATTCAAAACAAAAAGTATCAAGACAGTACAATAGTAATTATTACATGTGATAGTAAAGCAAACAAACATGATGTTCACAAACATCAGCTTTAAATGAAATAAAACATTATATAAATTGTTGCAAAGCAACTTACTTAAAACCTTTGTGATGGCACTCTGGAGGAAGAGTGGTAGGTAGAAACAGTTCAAAATAAGTGATAGCTTTTTGCATGGTAACATCAAAAGGGCACATTAATGGCCGCCATTCATCTAACATCTCTGCTGTGGCACTTTCTGGGAAATAACTAACAACAAGAAGAATTTTTGCATCAACATGTATTACTTACTTATAAGTAATCCCTATCAATAAATCTGAGATATGATATAACAATAAAAAGTACAAGTTAAACTTGTTTCTGAGACAAAGATATACTAGCTAGATATTCACAGCATGGAAATAAAATCACTGCAGTTGCCAGGTTTGTCTCATACAGTAGGGCATTTCATAATTAGACTTCTATATCCAAAAGAATCTACTCCCAATAAAGGAGGATATTTGTAGCTCAGAGTTTAAATGAGGGGTCCTTGGTATTCTCTGAGTCTTGTTGTTTTCTTGGAGACATTTCACTGATAATGTTATCTACTGTAGTTTAGGTTATGAAACATCTGCAAGAAAACAACTAAGCTCAGAGAGAACTAAGGCCTCACATTTCAATTCTGAGCTACAAACATTCTCTTATATAGGTCTGTTACAATTAAATGAGTCAAAAATACGTCCTACGTTCACGCTCCTTGTTCTCTGAGCAGTTTTCTGAAATAAAATCTAAAGCACTGTATAGCTCAGAACTCTAATTTCTTAATAAAAACATTCTCATTGTATTTTGCATAATCCTTTGAAATAACTTTGTGAACCATCTATGGTATTTCAGGGCAACTGCTAGGAATCAGAATTTCTCCAATTCAAATAAATACACCGAAATCACTGAAGTGCTATCTTCTATAACGGTGATGGTGAACCTTTTTGGCACCAAATGCCCAAATTGATACATGTACGCTGGAGCATCAGAAACCCAAAGACCAGCTGTCCAGCACTCGAGCACGTGCAAAGACCAGCTGGCCAGTGCATATGTGTGTGATGGAAACCAGAAGACCAGCTGGCGACAGCATGCATGCCCACAGAGAGGGCTCTACGTGCCACCTCTGGCACGCATGCCATAGGTTCACCATCATGGTTCTATAAGATGATCTAATGCAGGCATGATAATTATTTAAGATACATGCATTGTAGTTTCTGCAATTCTGCAAATTTTAAAACACTTTAAAATAATGCAAGAGATATCTTGAAATTAATCATGGAAATGTAAAGGTCAAATAGCCACTTTATCTGGCCCCTTGTTGTCCCTCATATATAAAGTAGGGATACTTTTCAGTAATGGGAGATTTCCAAACTTTTTTTAGCTAAATCTTGTTAGCATTCTAAGCAATGTATTTATTTGACACAATTTTCTACTCCACCACTAAAGGTACAACTTAACCAGAGGACTCCTGATACTGGCAACAAGGCCCTATGAATGCATAGGTTTTTTTCAATTTCATAAAGAAGACAGCTACATATACGCAAGGTAGTATCACTAGCAAAAGAGTTTAAAAAGTACATAAAAATGGTTAAAGTACTTACAGTCGACAATTTTTCACAAGAGTCTTCAAAACACTTTCTACTGAGCTAAAAGAAGAGCAAAAAAGGGAAAAAAGATAAATAAATTACAGTATGCTACTTTATAAGAAGAATATAGTTACATAATTATGCAAAGCCTAAGATGGTATTGATGAAATTTCCCATTATCTATGTACATGCAGCAGTTAATTTTACTTAAAGATAACATACTTAGTTACAAGTATTACACTTGATTTTTGACCTTGTTTCTATTTTCCCCTAGAGTACTGCTTGGGCCACATATGAAATCATTTTTTTACTTGTATCCCAAATACTACATTGAGTGTGTTTCAGTTTTTAAAAACAAAAAGTCACATAACAGTAAATCAGGTTTAAAAATATAATTGAATAAACTGCATCACACACAGAAACTTACTTGCCAATTATTTTCACTGTTAACATATTTTGAGATGCTACATAGTTTTTAAAAGCCTTATCTTATTATTTCCAAGGGAAGTATCCCTGGACAATTGTGTCTATTGACAAGAGCATTCAAGGGCGCTCAAGCATTGGCTTATTTCAAAATGCTCTATAATACGGATTATCTAGTCTTATTTCAAGCTGTTTTCTGATGCACTTTTGGCACTGAAACCTCTTAACAGTTTGTCAAATTGTCTTCTGGACTGGTTACCTGCACTGAGATAAATGCTTTACGTGATTCTGATCTCATCTGATGCATATGTTTCAAAAAGTATTGGGGAACTAATCTCATATTTTTCACAAAATAATTTTGCTACAGAGTTCAACACTGGTCTATTTGTTTTCCGTAAATTCTAACACCCTAGCAGTTAGAAAAATAAGCGTAGAAATTTGGAGTATAGGATTATCAATATCCTTGTAGCAATCAGATTTTTCCTCCTATCTAGTTCAGACATGACAGCTCAGTTATACAGTATGTTGTTGCAATTCACATAAAAGGAATACATTTAAATAGAGTATGTCTTTGTCAAGAATGAAAATGGCACATGCATTTCAGAGTGTCTCCTATCAGATCTTTTGAGGTATCAGCAGCATATATCTTAAGATAAAAATGACTCTGCCATAGGAATTCATGCTTCTGGAAAATAATGGTTCTATTGTAAACCATATGTCTATTTCTGCAAAGGTGAAATCTTCATCTACTTATAATCTTCAAATAAAGTGATATTCACAATACACATTTCCTAGATCTCATTAGATCTCATACTCAGCGAGTATTTAAACAAAAAACATGCTATTAACTAAAAATATCTCTGCAATCGAACTTTTGAAGATCTAAATAATTAAGGATCAAAGCATTTTAACAACTCATTTTTCCTCTATAAAACTGCCTATCTCAGAGAGTAACTAAGACAGGTTCCTATCTTCATAAATACAGTTAGCTGTGTTGATGGACCTTCATTACCATAGTGTCATATCTCTGACGTGCCCTCCCCAGAAATGCAGACTATTACAATAATTGTAATTTAAAAATATTTTTCTTTAGATATTCTCTTTCTCTGGCTGTGTATATAGTTGCTACTGCTTTCTTACTACATTTCACAGTTATTTGGGAGCTTCTAATATTGAATTATTTAAAAAGTTCTCCAACTAGAAAGGATCGGTAGAAACATTTAAAAATAAGAAAAAAATAAATAAAAACATTCTTTACTGATTTTTCATGCACTCATTTCTTTAAGGTTTTTAAGCAGGAATAGTGGTATATTTTAGAAGATTGATTTTATTTTTAAAAATCATATATGTGCCGTTTCTTTTTTTATTTTAACAATCTTAGTCCTGAGTGATACCTATGACTTACTAAAGTAGTACAAAAATAAGCAACATTCTCCTGGCCCAATAATAAGAAGATTAATATTCAAATCTATACTGCACTGCACTCAGGAGAGTGAAACTTCTGGTAGTATTAAATTCTGTCCAGTATAAAAGCCTTTTTCATTCAGACTAGCCGATCTGAAAAAGAAACAGTTTTGACTAAAATAGAAACTCAGTAACAGTTTTCTGCCTACAAAATAATATCCTACAGCAAGGAGGATTCTAGGAGTTAAATCACCTAAGAGGCAAAAATGTAGAAGCAAGAAGCTAAACAAAAGCTAACTGTAAAGCCCTTGCTATCCACTCTTTTTTAAAAAAAAATCATAAATACCTGATAAATCAAAAGGCAGTTCTGTCTCTGAAGTCACAGAACATTGCTAAAACAAAGTATGACTGCAGACTCTGGAGACAGTCATAAAATGCCCACCGGTTGCAAAAGATCCAAATTTTGATCACATCACTGTGGAGATGCTATAACTGTTTTAAGTGTGACAACTGGTCATAAAATTATTTTTCAACCCACTGTAATTTTGAATGATTGCTAAACAAGGCAGATGTTAAGCAAGAACAACCTGTATATGATAAATAAGCCATGTTGCTTTCCTACGGGAATTGTTAAGCCCCACTATTTTTTCCCAAGTTCATCATTGTACAGCTCCAAAAACCTAGTCCATCAAGGGGCTGTGTTCAAGATCCATCTACTTAATCTTCCAAGGAAAGATAGTAGAAGGGAAGGGAGTGTGAGTGGCTGAAAATGCAAGGCACTCCATTATATAACCTGCTGCAAAGCTTCCAAAAATGATTGGTTGAAGCATCCAAGCCATGCCCAATACCGGCTGCTGAATTGAAGAAGCCACTGATGTAGTAAAGCCTTGCCAATATTCTCCTGGATACCTGGCAATGGTCACTGAATTCTCAAATCCTAGACTCAGATGATGTCATTATGTCATACAAATTTCAGTAGTAAGAAGGTATGACTGGGTTAGTTAGTGGCTGACAAGGTTAAGCAAGCTGAGTGAATGCAGTGAGTGAGCATTTGTCTAAACTGTTGTTAATTTTTTTTCACAGCAAATAATCTGTTATACTGTATAATGGCAATTAATTACATTTTAAAACTGGAATCCTAAAAATACTTAAGTTAGTGTGTATTGTTATCACAAACTGAACTGCAGGTATAGGCTAACATTATTTTGAATTCAAATAACTCTTATTCTACATTTTTAGTCATTCTATCAACCTATGTAGTGAAATTAAATTCATGCATTTCTAGACTATTCTACAAATTATGCCTAATATCAAGTATAATTTACGTTAGGCACCTTAACTATAACTTATTTGTTAACAGGCAATTAGCAAGTAGCTATAATTTTCAGCCACTTCACACACATATCTTTTATTGTAGTTCAATTTAAATACAGTGCGACATTCCCATAAATTGTGGTGTCATGTTAACATTGGATTTTTCAGTTTTATATGCAGGAAGTTACAGGTACATGACAAATGTTACAACTGAACAGGCCATGCACAAAGAAAACACATAGGCCAGAGCTACATAAAAGCAAAATAATTGTCCTTACCACCTATGTAAAACATTAAGCACAAATGTTTTAGGTGAAGACAAGCCTGGTCGACATGAACTGAACATAAAGAAAAAAAGATTTTAAAACAAAATAATGAAAAAAGCAACTGTAGCATTTAAACCAAGTAATGTTAAAGCCACAAAAATCATTATTCATATTCCTTTTATTTTTAATTCATTCTTCCAAATTCATCCAAAGTGAAATATAAATTGTAAGCAATGTTGTCAGAACACCATGAAAGAAAAAGTCGCACTGCACCATTTAATTTCAAAACCAGCCTGCCTGAAAAAAGGAAAGGTTGCTTTGGCATTTATGGCTTTCCCTTTAGTTCCTTTTCCATTTTGATCTGTGAATCTGTTGTTCAAAAACAGACTAAGCATCAAAAATATTATTAAATATTTCTTAATTCAGTTTGCCTAACTTGAGGGCAAAATTATAAACCTAGAAATAATTTGGAAGTAAGTACATGTCTTATCAAATAAGTTAAAAATTCAAGCAGCAGCAAGGCTAGAAATGTATTTGTTTCAAACACTGCCCCTTAGTATTAAATAGCTAAATATTCTAAGAATAAAATTACTATACTGTATAGGATAAACCCCTGCCATTTGAAGTTGAGAAAGGAATTTTCCTCATGGAGGTAGATAGAAGCAATGTTACATGTTAAATCAAATAAAACCAGTAACATCTGTTTTGATGGCATTGGCTTAAAGTAAAAGATTTATAATCCATAATGCTGTTACCTAAAAATTCAATACATTAAAAGCTGATCGTCACATATGTATAGACCATCTAAGATATGCCTTGTTTCTACTAAAGCATTAGTTTCCAAAGTGGATAGACTATAGTTTAGTGCAGGCATTCGGTCTACTCATACAAGGGCTAAAAGCAGGGAAGGAATATGGCCAAATGCATTCCCAACTCTCAAACTTCTCATTCCTCAAATCTATGACCTATCTACACTGAATAAAAAAGCACAAAGGAAGTTTTTATTTACTGGGATAGTATTTACATGCTTATATTTCCTAGTACATTAAAGTCTCCAGTAAACCTACAAAGTGTTGACATAAGGCTTATGTACTTTTCTATTTGGGAATGTGAATGGTCAGTTTTCATTTCATATCTTATAAAGTCTGAAAAATATTTTTCTCCAAAATAGGGCTATCATACCTGGACTATAAAAATCCACAAAGAACATATAAAGCACAAGCAACAAAATTCAACCTAAGAGCAATATGAGGATATTGTGAAAATAAAACAAAACCTTTAAAAACTTACTTTGGAAACCAGTTTAATCCAAGATGTTCTGTCTTAGAATACAATATACGTTCCAGCATTTCATAAAGTGGTCTCCAGGGCAATTCTAAATCATCTCTTGACAAAAGTTCTTTTTTTCTAAGTTAAAAAACACACATACAGACAGGAATTGAATTTGAATCATTACCCACTGACAATTAAGCTGACAACCTAAAATATTCTAAGAAAATCTCTTTGAGTAACTGCATAAAATTGTAGAGCTAGATCTAATTCTTACAATGGTATAAAAATTATTATTTTAATCAGGATTATCTGTTAATCAAAGTTTCAAATAAATTAATTACATCTAGATTTATGTATGGGAAGAATAGCGGGGGGAGAGAAAGGAGAAACGTAATGCTAGAAAACTACAACATTATCCAACTATTCGTTTACAGTATTTCTCATTGAGATATCAATATTACATCAAAACTGGCACTCAACATTTTCATTGATATAGATCCTTGCCTAGCAAAACCCTTTTCTATCCTTAAACTAGCGTAAACCAGTGTAATTTGGGACAATAGAAATTACAATGTGGAACATATACATCTAAGCATGATAAATGCAAAAATTAGAGATATATATAGTGGTTGGTTTTTAATGCATTTTGAAAATGCAAGGCTGAACCGCTATATGACCAAGTCTCTAATCTTTCCCCAAATTTAGGAAAAAAGTAAGGGCACTTGTTGCTTTAGTCTGGCTAGGTTTTGCTACTTCAATACCAATCAAACCTGACAAAATCAGTTGAACCTCCTAGTTTTAACAATTATCCATATCTTCAGCTGTGGATCATAATTGATATAGATCATGGGTGTCAAACTTGTGGCATCACGTTGCTGTCACGTGATGTTTCACGATGTTTTTCCCTTCGCAGAGCTGGGTGTGGCCTGCGCGTGAAACATCTGGCCCGTGGGCTGCCAATTTGACACCCCTGATACAGATAGAAAAAAGAGGTAAAGCAAAACTTACTTCAGCAAGTTTATTAAAAGTCGAGCAAAACCTTGCATCATGCTGATCTCCAATTTTGGAATAGTTACTAGTTCATACAACAGCTTAATGAAAAGAACATGATCTTCTTTACTAAAATTTCTCCCATACAGCCGGAGATACCTGTAAAAAATAAAATTTAAAATACAGTAGGTAAGGTAAGGTATTTCATTTTACCAACATCCTCATGTTAGTGTATTCAATGCAAAAAAAGTAAACAAACACTAAGTATAATAAAATTATTCATAGTGAATTCATGTCAAGACAGCTTGCAAATGGTATCTAAATGCAGACCTATTCAGGTATTCCTTTTGGGGTTATGCAATATGCAAACCACAAAAAAAGAATAATAGCAAGCCAAAAGAATTAAAAAGGAGGAAAGAAGAAAGTATACCTATATTTAACTTATATTGTTATTCATATTATGTTATTGATATACTATTCATACAAACCATCCCTACTTCTCCATATTCATATACCACCTCATATACTGCCTTTTATTTAAACTCTTTTCAGGATTTCATCAATTTCATCTACCATGACTTCTTACATTTGCATCAGTAGTCAACAGACCCCCTAAAGTTACCATGAGTATTCTTTTTGCATTTATTCATAAATATATTAAATAATCAAGAGGAAATTTCATATCCTTCTTTCACTCCTTGCTCAATGTTGAACCATTCACTAAGCTTTCCATTAACTATCAAGCATGGTTTATTTCTACTGTGCACTGTTCCTGTCATGTTCAGCTTCCAGCTATTGATCTGCATATTCAAGCAAAACATTCCACAATTCATTTTCTATTTTATCATTGGCTTTCTTTAAGTCAATAAACATAATAAAAAAGCTTTCTCACATTCATACATATCAAAGGTCTGTAGAAATTATTCAAACTATAAAGTCCTGCCTTGTATTTTGTAGATGTCAAGATAGTGACCAGATGGGCAGTGTGTTGAGTGAGCTGTATGGATGCTTTGAGTTTTGTTGTTGATTTTTTTTATCCCTCTTCATCCGCTCCAGTGTTGTGGGAATCCTCCATTGAAGAACTTTATGGGAGTGGGGGACAGCATGGTACCTACCAGCTCCCTGGCCTACAGCAAAGCCCTAAGTATAGCCAAAGTCTTGATGGTTGCTGCAGTTCATGAAGTGAGGGAGAGGGGGAGGGGGGGAACACTCTACTCGTGTAAGGTCTGGCATCTGCAAAGGGTGCAGATATTGCAGAGGCAGCAAGGAGGGCTGTGGGTCACTTCCTTGGTGGAAAATGATGGAAGACATTAACATCATTCTAATGCTATGGATAGCTCTATCTCTGGCTGCCTTTCAACTCACTGGTGTTACTTCTTTCTGCAGGAAGAAATTCAATCATTCTAGATGAAGTGCCACAAGTGTTGTCTAGAGTGCTGTGGGAGAAAGACTCACATGACTCTGACTCTGGTATGGTTATGAGCCTGTATTAGGGATTACTTTATAACAATAAGCACAAAAATATCAATATTTCTTTGCCCATATTTTATCCATTGATAGCTGTCCAGTGGTTCTGTTTACTGTTCCCTATTGGGTTGGGAAGAGTTCAGATTACTGATGAGTAATAACTCAGATTCTTACTGAGCAGGATGAGTCAAAGTACAATAGCTGGGGCATGGTCTATTGCAGGGGCGGGTTTCAAAACCCATCGCTACCTGTTCGCTCGTGGGTGTGCATGCGTACGCATTGCTTCTGTGCATGTGCAGAAGTGTCCAGGTGGGTGGGCAGAACCTCCCGCCGCTGCCACCTCCCGCAACCCACCACTGGTCTATTGGTATTATCTGGGATGAATCTGAGATGGTGACTCCTGAGGAAGTAGAGAGGGTTCTCTATGCTGTTAATTTAGCCATGTGTTTCTGGATTTGAGCCACTCCTGGGTGACAAAAATGACTAAGGTTAAGCCTGCAGTTGAGCCTGTGGTGTGGTGTCAGTCTTCTTCCTGCCTTCAAAGAGACAAGATGTAGCCCCTCCTTGAAGCCAATGGTTTTTGTTAGGTCTTCAAAGTAGTTCAGGTCAGGAAACCAAAATCAAGAATACTAAAATTACTTTTATTGTAAGGGGACAATAACAGAATCTTGCAGATCTGAAAGCATCCCCTACCACCACCTTTATGTCCCAGATAACTAGTGAGAGTCAATTCTGAAACATGTTCTTCATCCCCATTCCTGCTCTGGATTCAGATTTCTCTTCTAGGAAAGTTATTTAGGTTGCATCTCTTCCTCCCATCTCTCAAGGTGATTCTCGCAGCCCATTGCAGTTTTTGATAACTATCAACTGATTCCCACTTTCCTTTTTGAGGGAAGTTTGTTGAGAAGATGTTGGTCTGCAGCTGATGAGAACTCTTGTGAAACAGATTATCTAGACTTGCTTTATTCAGTTTTCAGACTAGGATTTAATAATGAGATAG
Organism: Stegonotus admiraltiensis; assembly: GCA_032468215.1. Lineage (NCBI taxonomy): Eukaryota > Metazoa > Chordata > Lepidosauria > Squamata > Colubridae > Stegonotus > Stegonotus admiraltiensis. The sequence goes on along the minus strand of JANHZT010007307.1, from coordinate 281,159 downwards.
CTTTGGTCATGCTTATAGATGCCTTGTGGCAGAGTCAGGATGGAAGTAGTACATTCATTCCTGTGGTCCTTGATTTCAATACCAATGATAGCTCCATGTGTTGGGAACTGGGGACACTGGTGATTCTCTTCCTTTCCATGGGGCTGATTCCAGTTAGTGTTAGTTGAGAGGAAGAGATAGTCCCATCGTTGCCTCTTTGTGAGGTATTGCAGGTTCTATTCTCTCTCCTCCTTTTCACATCTACATGAAACTGCTGGGCGAGTTCATCTACCTGTTGGGGGTTTGATATCACTACGTTGATAGCCAATTATATCTTTTGATCCTAGTCTGGTCAAGTGAGGCTGCCAAGGTCCTATCCCTGTGCCTGGAGACTGCATATAATACCTCTGCTTTGTGAAAAATTAAACAATGTAATTTATCAGCAAAATTAGTAACACCTATTAGGGCATATATATAAACTCTTACTTAAATATGATATAGAAACAGAAGAAAATTGAATGACAAAATGGATGCAAAGTTTCAAAGAAACTGTTGTGGCCCGCCAGTGGCCAGCAGAGCTGGCAGCAGATTTGGACAGTGAGGAGGTTGGGGAGGAATATGGGCCAGTCCTGGAGTCTAGGGAAGGTTCTGATGAGGGCTCTGTATCAGAGGCAGAGAGGGGGCCGGGGCCGGATGCCGGTTATCAGCTGCCTTCAGAGGCAGACATCAGTGAGGCAGACAAACAGCTGAAGCCTGTTCCCAGTGTGCGCATGCACAGAGTTGCCAAATGAAGGGAACAGCTAAAGAACAAGGGTCAACTTGGGAGTAAGGCCACAAGTGGACGATGAATGGCCCCTCTCAGAGGGAATAAGAGGAGCGAAAGGGGAGTAGAGTTTGCAGGAGAAAATTAGTTCGCCTAATTGGTTTGTGACTCTCCAAGACTCTTTGCCAAGTTTTAAAGATATCGGCCTGGCAGCTCTCCAAGCCAGATAAGGTCTGTGATTGTAAATTCTCCCTTGAAAGACTTTGCTGAAGGCGAATGAGAGGAATTCACTGTTTGTTTAATAAAGGGAGTTTTATTGGGACCAGGATTCTGCTTCGTGCTTTTTGGGGAAGCCTAGGTCAGAACAGAAACCGTTACAATAAAACAATAGGAAAATACAGACTTAATTTGTAAAATTCACATGTTACAACTTAAAGGTACCCAACTCCATTAACAATATTCTAAGATGGACAAATCATACAGTAATAAACATTGGAAATGCTATGAGACAAGAGGCACATTTTATCACACATGGTGGACATATAAAAGAACTCAAAGGTGCCAGAAAGACAAACAGCATAAGACAGAAAATTTTGGAATTTAAACTTGATATGAAACTATAATTGTTATTAGATATAATCTTAGGAAAAATCATATAATAATTTAATGTTGATATATGCTTGTGTGGCAAGAATAAACTTTGCTCAACCCTGGAAAAAGGCACAATCCCAACAATATCTGATTGGGAATTTAAACCTGGAGAATATACAGCAAAAACAAAACTAATGGTACATACAATACAAGCAACAGAAGTTCAGTGTGTTGGGAAATTGTTTCTTTTCTAATACTTTCACACAGGATTTCCTTGTGTGAAAGCAATACAAATGGTCCTCAACTTATGACTGTTCGCTTAACAACAGTTCAAATTAATGACGACTTCCAAAAAAGTCAATGTTCTCCTCTTGGATTTCAGCAGGGAGGATTTTCAGGCTTCCCCTGCAGATGTCAGGATGCAGAGGCCTTTGCTCTGCTCCAGCAGGGTCCATGTACTCCAGAGGTTTGTCATGTGCACACTAACTCTTCTCCAGGTTGTTGTGCCCCATTTGTGTTTGGGGAATGCGGCTCAGAGTGTGGCGATGGCTCTGGGAAAGGCATGGAGGAGCAGGAAGGAGGAAAAGAACAACCACACTCTCTCTTCCTTTTCCTCCCCTATCTTTTACTCTTTGCCCTCCAGCTGGTTTCCCTCTCTCCCTCTGCTTTTTTCTGCTGTTCTCACTCATTCTCACAGTAACCCGTGCCCTACCTTTTATACACCCTCACACATATGAACATTCTCCTTTTCCTCATTTCTGCCCTTTCTCCCCCACTACGTGCATGTGCATGCTCATACCACCCTCCTGAACAGAGATGATCCTTCTTGAGCTTCTTCTTTTCCTTTCGTCTCCCTTCCACTCCTGCTGTTGTGGTCCACCAGCAGCCTGAGGAGCTGGCAACAGAGTCGGACAGTGAGGAGGCTGGGGAGGAACATGGGCCAGTTCTGGAGTCTGGGGAAGGTCCGGATGAGGGCTCTGCGTCAGAGGCAGAGGTGGGGCCAGGGCCATCTGGGAGTGATGTGCGGACTCCAGAGCCCACAGAGTCAGACAGCAGAGAGGCAGAGGAACAGGAGGAGCCTGTTCCTAGTGCACACATGTGCAGAGCTCCCAGAAGGCAAGAGCA
>JANHZT010007307.1:248360-260063 GCA_032468215.1 Stegonotus admiraltiensis | reverse complement strand
AGAATTCCTAAGACAGCCAAGCTGTGAAAGAGCCAAGTTTGCCTACCACTGTTCTAGGTAAAAAGGTACATTCAATTTAGTTCTGATCATCAGAAGAAAGTTCTCTAAATTTAGTCTGTTCAAGACTGTGTGTAAGCTTGGCTTGGGAAAAAAAAGGCTTGCTGGTTCTAGTATGTTTTGGCTACCCTGAGCACTACAGGACAATATTTGTGCATCTGAGTAAAAATAGGTAACTTTTGCTGAAAACTGCCTAACACTGAACTCTTATCGATGAGAGAAGTAGAGCAGCATATGGCAATAGCCATAAAATAGCCACAAAATCCTTATTGTTATAAATTAGATCAATATCTAGAATTTTAACTGCCTATCAAAACCTTTCCTATCAAAATCCTTCCTATTGACACGTGTCCTAACACAGTATTTCAAATGCCAATCTATGCTAATGGTGATTTATTTCAGTTATTACATGGTACTGCTGTAGAATATTATTGAAAGTAATTGCCTTCCATCACCTCTTGCTGCTCCGTAATTGCTTTCTCCTCAGCACCACCAGACTTTAAAAAATACAGAGCAAACCTCCATCCAGAAATTGAATAGAAGAAGGTGTGAATAAGATCTGTTAGTATACAGTACATCTCTGAGCATTCTCTCACACCTCAGCTGTATGGGCCAGGAGGCTTCTGCAGGGCATTATTTTCTACTCAAAAAGATAGAAGAGATCCTTACTCTGTATTTTGTTGAAGAAGAAACTGGATATCTAGTAAAGTTATTGACTGGATATCTGGTAAAGTTTGCAAAGTACAATCCTCTTAAGTACCTTTGAGACACCAGTATGCCTAAAATACTCTTTGAATGCTAGTTATTTGTTCTGCTTTGCTTCTAATTTTATCTAAGACCTTCTGTTTCTTCTCAACGTAACACTTTGTCCTCTTTGAAACATTGTCTAGATGTTCATTTAACTGAGGATATTGTCTGATTTAAAGAAATGTAAGTTATAATTATCTGTTAATTTTTCAATCTTTATTAATTTGCATATGCAAACATATTTGGAATTTTAAAAATCATATATTTCATTTTAGAGGATACATGTTTGATTATAATATGTGCCCTTTTGGAAAAAGCATTTCTTAAGTGAGATAATAGGAAATACTCTTCTAAACTGTAATTGCTGCCCTATTTTATAATGTTTATTAAAAGTTCCAAATTGAAATTAATTGAAGGTATCTTATGTTAAATAATCTAAAGAATTTGATTAAAAAAACATTACAGTCCCACTTTTTATTTCCATCTTTGCCAAGAATGAGGCAACTCTAGTGGAGTATAAGTGAAGTTAAAAATGAAGGTTGTTCTTTCTTAAAATTAAGACTTCCTCTAAATGAACAATTGTTTGAATTAAATATTTGGGGGGCCAAAAGATACTGCTAAAAGCAGGGCTGTCAAACTCGTGGTCCGGGCGTCAGATACGTCATGCGCTGGCCACGCCCATGCCCAGTTTAGCAAAGGGGAAAAGTCATGATATGTCACATGACAACACAAGTTTGACATCCCTGGTTTAGAGGAATAATAGTGTAAGAAACTGGATTTAAAAAAAAATACTCTTAATTATGTTTGATAAGATCTCTTTATCACTGACCAAAGCCTTATGAGGACCCAGATTGTTGGGGCAATATACTGACTCTGTAAACTGCTTAGAGAGGGCTGTGAAGCTCTATGAAGTGGTATATAAGTCTAAATGTATTGCTTATGCACAACAGCTAAAACATGAACAATGTACATATAACTTCTACCATAGTATTATGATAATGTTTTTATCTTCAAACTCTTAGTGATTTGATAAAATTACCAGCAGGGTGGTATAAAAGAAGAAACTGAACTGTCCCCGTGAATGTTTCAGATTTTGCTATAATCAGATTTTACCAGAATGTTTCAGATCTTACTTGCTAATTTATATGTGATTGGCAATTTGGTTTTGCTGGCTGGGAAATGAGCATTTTTATGGAAAAAAACTACTATTCATCAGTGACTGGTGAGATTTAATTGATTGGGTTGTCTGGGAAGTGGGTATCTAGGTGGTTTCCAAAATGGACTTTTATCTAGAACATGACTTCTTCCATTCCTATTGACTCAAAGATTTCCAATAATGTGTAGCTGGCGTAGATTTTAATTTTAGTTAATTCCAAGTTACTTTCAAAATACACAAATTTTTGCCCTGCTAATAGAACAACATTCCTATCGATTAATCAGTGGAACAGCTTGCCTCCAGAAGTTGTGAATGCTCCAACAATTGAAGTTTTAAAGAAGAGATTGGACAACCAATTGTCTGAAATGGTATAGGGTTTCCTGCCTAAGCAGGAGGTTGGACTAGAAGACCTCCAATATCCCTTCCAACTCACTTCAATTTCCTTTGTATTTCTATTCTATTTCTATGTTTTGGCTCTTTTCCCATCATATCTCCTAGTTACACATCACCTGGGAATTTGTTTTGACTGATGTTGGCTGCTAAATGGTTCATACAGGTGTAACATTAGAGAAAGATACCATTCTTAGTCTCATCTCTCTATCACATTCTACTGTTAATATACCAGTTCATGTGAATTCTGGTCCTTCTGTCCCAGGTTTTATACCTTATAAATCTCCCCCATGAAGGTTTTCTACATTTTATATATTATAATATAATATAAAAGCACAGAAGGCTTTTATACACACTAGGCCTTGATCCAGCCCTTCAAATTTTTGAGGATTTACACATGACAATACATAAAAAGATAGCACATGTATTAAACGTCCAATTTAATATGTAGCATTCAAAAGGGGAAAGTGGAGAAGGAATGCAAGCACTGCAAAGTGCATGGGGATCTCAATTGTTCTTAGTTCGAGGGATTATTTCATTTCCTTAACCCAAAGTCTAAAAGAGTTTAAGGAAGGGAACAGGCTACATCGATCCAAGGCTCCAAGCTCTTTAAAGTTCCCTCCCTACCCCCTTAAAAAAAAAAGGTGGATTGAGCCTATCGAATTGGCCAGGATTAGCCTATTGGGTTATCGCCCTCTAGTGAATCTTGAGCCTTGCGAGTATCCGTCGCAGCCTCTGCTGGCTGAGTTTCTGCATTAGACTGATCAGCGCTTGCTCGCTCTTATTCCTTTTCTACCCTGAGTGACTCTTCTTTCCCTTCCTGCAACCATTATGTCCCGGATCCTCAAATCGGTGGATTACGAGGTATTCGGCCGGGTTCAAGGTGAGCAGCGGAGAAAGATGCGAAGGCTAAATATTAGGACAGGGGCCGTGGGGAAGAGAACTGCGCTGGCAAAAATAGCTTCAGAGCGCACGAACTGCTCTCTCGGGTTACAAAGAAAAGCTGGCAAGGAGAACCGTTTATATAAAGCGAATTTAATTGCCAGATCATGCTGGCCGTGCTGGCTCAAAACAGTTCTGTGCTCAGTTAGTCTTAAAAGTGAATTGAAGAGCCGGCAAGGGTCTTAATGTTAATAATACACGTGCACGGCAGGTGCAGGAAGGGGCACTCACTGTTTCCATGCCCCCAGCTCCACTAATGCTGCCCCAGTTACAAGTTACCATTACCTCCTATGCTACCTTCGCAGGAGAGCTGTTCAACTGTTTACTGGGATTAGCACGTGTGTTAAAAACTGGGAAGATAAAGTTTCATTTTAAACTGGCAGTGAAAAATTACATTATTAAATCCTCCTTCATGCCAAAGCTAATCATCAGAGAGAGCAGTCTTTTTTCTTAATACATTTTAAACACAAGGGATTTATCCACATCGGCCATCTTTCAAAACTGCACAAACACACTTCTGTGAAATACAAAGGTGTAGTAGGAAACAGCAGCAACTTTGACCAATATATGTGTTCTCTCTTCAGGGAAGGCACAGTAAACATCATATTTGAGCAGAGATTATGGATGATGGCTGTGAGCGTGTCCTCAATGCTTTCGCCACATATTTTCAGGGAAAGTTCAATCTTCTGCTTGTTTTCATAGAACAACTCCTCAGCTCAAAACCAGTCTTTCTGGGTAAAATGATTGTAGATTTGTCGCTGAAATGAGTGCACATACAAATAAACCAGGAAAGAAAAAAGAAATGGTTATTTATATAAACCATCCTACATCTCTTTCTCTCTAAAAGAACCAAGTGTGGCCTTGCCCACCAAAATATGGCCCTCTCTGATGTAGAGAGCAAACAGTTAAAACCACAATTATAAAAATAGAATTAAAAATGCAGTATCCTCAATTTAAAACAGAAGAGTTAAAATATATGACAACTAATTTAAAACAAAGAGTGGAGGATTAAAATTGAGTGCAATAATAGAACCATAATAAAATATTTTCCTGATAGGAAAATAATATAAAAATAGACACCAACTGGGCTTCCATGTAGGACATACCACATTCAGCACTGTAAAAACATGAAAGTACATAGCTTAGTTCCACATCTAAAAGATGTGGAATGGAGAGTACGTCTCTACCGTACATCATGTAAATAAAAGCTATACTTCTCTATACATACATCAGTATTTCTGAATTGCTATACTATTTGGATGAATCTTGTAAAATGATATGCACTCTCTCTTTGTATATGATGAATCTATGTACCGTATTTTTCCCTCCATAAGAGGCACTTCCCCCCCAAAAAAGGGTGGATGGTGCCGGTCCTTTAGTGAATAGCAACTGGGCCATGGCGGCGGGGTCCTTTTACAGTGCTGAACCCCGCCTCTTCTGTCTTTGTCATTGCCCGCTTCTTCTGTCTCTTTTCCACAGTGCAGGAGTCAATAGGCAGAGGCACATGAGAGGACACCTATCTGTGGTCCTCTCAGGCTCCGCCTGATATTTTATTGACTTGTTTTCCTCCTCTAAACCTAGGTGCGTCTTATGGTCCAGTGTGACTTATGGAGCGAAAAATATGGTATATTGTTATACTGCAAAGTCCATGTCATTGGTATTAGAAAGTCCATATTGTGTGGCTTTCACACCCTTGGTGCTTCAGCCATTGCCAACTCTCAACACAACAGAAAATGATTCTTTTCTTTGTTTCCAAAAAGGTGTTACTTTTAATCACTTTTCATTTTACCAAACCTTCTATCAAAATAAAAATTGTCTGGCAATCTTTGATAGGTTGTTATAATGCTGTTTTATAAATACAAATGAAATGTTGTTCCATTGAGCATATATTTATAGTTTTATTTTCTTTGCATTCTTCTTTCTCAGGGGTTTGTTTCAGAATGGTAAGGGACCATGAAGTATATCATCTTTGCATCACTTCTCTGTAACTTTTTTGAGAGTAAAATAGAAAGCCTGAGCAGAGACTTCAGAAATCTGCAATGCCAAGTTTCTGTGTTAATCTGGAGAGTTAAGTATCATATAACTATAATATGTGCTTTAGTGGAAATCCTTTTACAGTAGAACCCTGATTTTATGACCATTAGTTATATAAATACCCTAATTTTAGTATTTTACTTAGCCTCATAAGAAAAAAGGTACCTGTGGACAAATTTACATTGTACAAGGGTCCCAAGTTACATGGAAATCTTGCATTTCCCATTATCCATATTTAAGATTGTACAACTTGGAAACATGGGAAAGCCCATCTTTCACAATAATCAAGAAATACAAGGGGACTTTGTTCACTTTCCAAAGCAAAGTAGAGATTGTTGAAAGGTTTGGAAAGGTGAAACATTATTAGCAGTATTAGCAAAAACAGTATTAGCAGAGGCGATTCGAATTGGGATATCTACAATTTTACAATCAAAGGTTAAAAAAAGACACCTTCTTACATTTTCAGCAATGGGGAGTGGAAATGAAAACAGCAATGGGAAACAATGAAATATGAAAAAAAGTCAGCATTATAAAATACTGTCTATGCAAGGTTTTTTTCCCAGTGAGTAGTCTTGGTGAACAAGTGTCAAGCCCATTTCTGTGTGAAGAAGCCTTGGAAATGTACAAGAAATTAAATGGTAATCCTGACTTTAAGCCAAACTGAGGAAGGTTAGCACAAATCAGGTTTCTCCATGGGATTCATCATTTTGGCAATTCATTATGTAAAATTTATGAGCTGATCAGACAGGTACTCAGTGCCTGAGACAGAAATTCACAGATTTCAAAAATGAGAACTTTAATGCTGAAAATATTTATAACACTGTTATTATTTCTGGGCCCTTCCACTCTGAAGTATGTAGTGCATTAGAAATTGCTTTGCAGTGGCTACAAGATTGACAGGACTGATATGTTGTACTGTTCCTGCAGGACTTGGCTGCAAAAAAGATAACTAATTCTCTCAAATAAAAAAAATTATTTCAGAACATTATTTTAAAAAATGCAGTATAACCATCTGAATGGACATAATCCAAATTCTTTTGGGCACAATGCAGATTATTCAGTTATTTGGTTCTCACTTAAAAAAATAAATCCAGATGAGAATATTTGTTCAGCGTATGAATTTTCTCTCTCCTACCATAGAAGCATCGTTTATGTCTTATCTTGAAACTGTAAGTGCCACTGCCAGGCTCAGAACAAACTTATCTTAAAGCCTGGCACTTATTGTATCTTGAAGCAAGTACAAACCATAGCTCAGATCCTAAACTTCATAACAACATTTGCAGCATTCATGTGAAATGCTTCATTAGAGGACTTTAATTGGGGCAGAGTGTCTCGAGAAGATAAGAGCATAGTTGCAAATGACTTGTCATATTCTTGATGGCCTAAACTGAATAGTGTTTATAGTAGTTATCTGTGCTGTGCTACACACAAACCTTTTTTTTAAGCAGACACATTTCTAAGCAGTTATGAGATGGGGCAAGGCTGTGTATTAATTAATTAGAAGGGGTTTTTTCCTTACTTGCTTCAGTTTTTCTTCAGAAATTTGTATAAGTAAAAAGTTGAGGTTTTATGTTATTAGCTTACTGCATCAAAAGAACTCGGAAGTCAATGTTTTTCTTTTTCTTTTCCCTTTTGCCCTACACTTTTCTCTCTTCCCTTTTTCCTCCCTTATTTTCCCGTTATCTTTTTTTTTCTTTGTATTTTTGTATTTTATATTTTGATAAACTAATAAAATGTTTGAATACAGCATTATAGGGCTGAAAAGGATGTCGGAGGTCTTCTAATGCAATACCTTGCCCAAGGCAGAAGTCTTTATACCATCCTGGACAAATGATTGTCCAATCTTTTCTTGAAAACCTGAAGTGATGAGGCATCTGACCCTGAGAGGCAAACTGCTCCATTGATTAATAGTTCTCACTGTCAGGAATTCTTTCTTATTTCCAGGTTAAATCTTCCTCTGACAAGCTTTCACTCATTGCTTTTTATCCTTCTTTCAGGTGCTATGGAGAATAGATTGATGCCCTCTTCCCTGTGACACCCCTTCAAATATTGGAAGACTGCTATCATATCTCCCTAAACCTTCTCTTCATTAGACTGCCCATATCTACTTCCCTTAGCTGTTTATTGTATGATTTAGCCTCCAGGCCCGTTATCATTTTTGTGGCTGTTCTCTGCATTCTTTCTAGTGCCTCAGCATCTTTTTTGTATCATTATTGGAAGAGGGAAACCTCATTTTGCAGTAGTTCTTCCTTCAGGACAGATCCCAGACCATGTTGGTTGGCAGAGAACATGGAGCAATAAACTTCAGCTTTAGGATGGTACTTCGGGAGCTACCTTCTCTTGTCTCCTTTTTAATATATATAATACATGAAGCCACTGGGCAATATCATCTGTTGATACTCAGTGAAGTATCTCCAATACATTTATGATTAATCATTGAATATCTCTATCTCCTAGCCTTCCAAGTAAAGCTGTTGATATTCTTTCAGGTGTGCAGAGGCTGCAAGAAAAAAACAAGTTGAGGCTTAACCCTGCAAAGATGAAGTAGCTATGGGCTTTAGGTCCTCCAGATCCAGGAATTGGAATGTTTCTATCATTGGATCTTGGTGGCAAGCTGGGAGTCCTTCTAGATTCTTAGCTCCTGCTCAAAGAGCAGATGGCGCTGTTGCCAGAGGGGCCTTTGCACAATTGAATTTTATCTTCCAGTTGCAGATAAAAGGGGATTTGCTCAGGGTCACTTATGTCTTAGTCACCTCCTGATTGAATTAATGCGATGAGGCCTTCAAGATATCTGGAATCTTTAGTTTGTCCAGAATGCAGCAGTTCAAGTAGTTATGGGTATAGGCCATTACACTCATATGATTATTCCATGATCTACATTGGCTTCCAGAAGACGCGATTCAAAGTGCTGGTTATCACCTTTAAAGCCATACATGGCATATGACCAAGCTACTTGTGGAATAGCTTATGTTAGGCCCAAGGAACCAAGAATGGCATAAGGAGTCATTTCTGAGTCATTTCCTTATTGTTGCCTATAGACAGCAGTCATGCCAGACTAAAGCATTTATCTGCATAACTACTTAATATACCCTGCAAAATGCTAAGGGGAGTCCACCTTCATTTTTTTCCTACATATCAAATATTCCAAACTTCTTTGACTCTTTGCTTGCTGGAAAGAGCCCTTTCTTCTGTAATTCTGGCCCAGATTCTACCACATCTTTCTGCCAAAATATCTGCCGCCATATTCAAGGGGCCTTAATTTAAACACAGTTATATTATGGGACCTAGGAAGATATATTACAGTCTCCAACTCTGCTTGCCTATAAAAAAGCCATTAAGACCTGAGTTTTTCTCCATATATTTGCATCCAACTGAGTGGAATCCCCTTTAGGTTGTTCAATTACCCGATTTAGTTTCCATTTTATATTCTATGCTTTATATCCTGTTTGCTTTATAATACATAGTTGTTTCCCTTTGTAATGGACTGCCCAGAATCATATTTTTAGTTGCATGACTTTACAATTCCTTAAATAAATAACCAATTAAACAAAAAAAAAAGAATACAGACTATAAGATTGCTACATTAGAATGCTAGTATGTAGATTTCTCATGGAAAATAAAGTATTCCCTGGAATTCCTGTATTGTGATTCTTCTAAATAAATATTACTAATAAGTATTCTGAAAGACTTGTTCTTTGTGTAAACTGCTTTCAATCCAAATTGTTAGGGGGGAAGTCTTAACACCTACTTAATACTATTTTTTTGTTTTGTTTTTTTAGTTATATTAATGATGTTGCTATTAAAATTTATTTCAATCTATTTTGATTCTTGCTTTGAAGTTATCCAAACACCTGTGTGACTCTTTAACATAATCATATCTCTTATTTTTGGAAAATGTTCTGAATATAATTTTAGAAAACCACCCCACACACCTCCAAGGTCTCTTCCAACCCTATGATTCTGTGCTCTATATATATGCAACTGAGAACATGAGGTTAATTCTACTGCCAAATCTAGAAGTAGCAGAAACAAATTTAAGACAACATTGTTGGTCTTTTAGAAGAAGACTAGGCCGTTAAAAAGCAAGTCATTGAATAAAACTGAAGTTTTGAGACTGAACTGTACAGGTAGTCCTTGACTTATAACCATTCATTTAGTGACCATTTGAAGTTACAACTGCACTGAAAAAGTGACTTACAACTGTTTTTCATACTTATGGCTGTTACAGCATCCCAGTGGTCATATGATAAAATTTGGGTGCCTGGCAACTGACATATTTATGACAATTGGAATCGTGATCACCGTTTGCAGCCTTCTGACCAGCAAAATCAATTAAGTCAGATTCACTTAATGTGAACCTGACAACCATGTTACTAACTTAAGTGCAGTGATTCACTTAACAATAGTGGCAAAAAAGATCGCAAAATGAGGCAAAACTCAAGTGTTTCACCTAGCTACATTGGGCTCAATTGTGGTCATAAGTTGCAGACTGCATGTATTGTCATAGTTTTAAATCTTGAATGCATGCTGACTATGTCTTCTGTTTGTTTTCCAAACCAGTACACAGAGGATAAAGCTAGGCAAGCGGGTATAGTTGGCTGGGTTAAAAATACCAGGCAAGGAACGGTTACTGGACAAGTGCAGGGTCCAGAAGAGAAAGTGAATGAGATGTAAGTACACTCTTTCCTTGGTTTGCTGGCTAGCTTCGCTAAATTGCTAAGTTTAATTCAAGTGCTGCTACTAATTAATAAAGAACAAGCTTTCTAAGGATGGCAAAATTTAAACAATTCACTGAATGACTTTTCTTCAGAAGAAAACTAACTCTGGTAATGAAAACTTGAAACCTCAAGCAAGCTAAAACAGGAATAGAGAACTAAACTACAATACCAGACATCTCAATATTGACCTCAATAGTGCTAAGAATTGTAGTTCAGGAACACTTGAAAGGTCATAGGTTTCCCTCTTAATCTAAAATCTTCCAGAAGGAAAGTACATCTATCTTGTTGGCACCCTATTTTTCTAATACAGCTAGTTGCTGTACTTGTCATTTGTTGTGTTTTCTTTATATTTAATCTTAATCACATATTTTCTACAGTGCTTCTGATTTTTACTATTAGAGCTTTTAAATCTTTTGCATGTTCTGCTATTAGAGTAATATTATCAATATAATGCAGGCTACTGATATTTCTTCCTCCAATTTTAAAACCATGCTTGCCTTCTAATCTGGCTTCTAGATAGATAGGAGACAGTTAGATTGTGCAGAGATATATACACATGTATATTTGTGTGTGTGTATGTAAGGAAAGACTCAAGGCTGATAGTGTGATTTTTTTTCTCCTTATAGTTTGTGGTCCCTGGTACTTTAAGAGAGAAAAGGACCACGCCTGTACTAAAGGGAGATACAAGAGAAATGCTGAAGGCACAGGGTATGCTGGTGGTGGAAGAGAGAAAGGAAATTGTTGTAATGGAATGTGTGGAAGACCTTGGGGGACGGGGAACAGATGCTAACTAGGAAACAATTAGACAAGAGAAGTAGGAGCTCCCAGTAGCTTAGTGGTCAGAGAAAGAAACTTAGGAAAGATCTACTCTAACTGATCAATTAAAAGTGGGGTTGGAAGTCTGTATCTTCAGATTTTCAAAAGCCTATTAATGTAACATTATGGTAAAGTAAAATTAGCTCATCTAGTTGGGTTTCCTGTCTGGTTTACTTGGACTGGCTGGCAATTGTGTTGGAAAAACTAAAGCCAATTATCTATGAAGGAGGTGAAACTAAAGTAGTTGGAGTGAGCAACAAAGTCTTGAAATTTTGTCTATGAAAGAAGTAGCAGAGCCTCATAGCTTCACAATCTTTCCAGAAATACAGACCAGCTACGATCAGCCAGCAAGATGTAATTGTTATCCTTCTTACAATCTAATGAGGACTAAGAAGATGGAGAAGCAACTCAGCAAAAGGAAACACTTACCATGCTAATTCAAACTTTAGTAGGACTTAACTGCTAAAAGTGGAGAATAGGATAGGATTAAATGTAAGGTAAAAGGACATGACGCCTGAGTAAAAGGAACAGAATTCTCAGTATTTTAAAATGAAGATGAGGAAAGAACCATAGTTCTGGATGGGGAGGAACAGGCTTCGACTCAACCCCTCCAAGACTGAGTGGCTGTGGCTACCAGCGTCCCGGTATAGCCAGCTGGTGCCATTGGGGGCGAACTATTGGCCCCCACAGAGAGGGTTCGCAACTTAGGCGTCCTCCTGGACTCATGGCTGTCTTTGGAAGAGCATATGATGGCCGTGGCCAGGGAAGCTTTTTATCAGGTTCGCCTGATACGCCAGTTGCGCCCTTTTCTGGATCGGGACTCCCTATGCACTGTCACTCAAG